>AWUE01015182.1:0-10189 GCA_001974825.2 Corchorus olitorius
CCTACCTCTCCAAAGGACCAAAAGGAGTGCGTAGGTCCACCACACTTAAAATTGGTGGGCCCATTCACTTCAACAGAGGAGACAAGATATTGGCCCACTATATGTATGGGCTCTACGTTGGGTTCTAGGGGTTGACGGGCCCAATTCGATTTTGTAATTGGCTTCTTTTTTAAAAACAATTTAGTAGTTCTTTTTTTTTAAAAAAAAAATATAATAATAATAATTTAATTAAATTTGTATGGTATTAGGCATATAGTGGAACGTTCAACTTTGATTGGTAATGTATACTAATTATAAAACCAAGTCCTGAGTTTGTATCACGAATTGATTCGGACACAAACTCAGTTTTTAAAAATTTCAAAACAAAATATAAACTACCCATCTTAAATAAAACTACCCATTAGAGGATAAATATAAATATTTAAATTTTTTTAATATCATTTTAAAAAAATTACCCATCCAAAAAAACCTCCAAAAAAACCTCCAAAAACTACTCACATAGTGAGTGTCCTGTGTCTTGTTTAATTAAAATCAGATGAAATTCAACTGTGTTAAGATACAATATAAATAAATCATTTCAAGTGATTGGTATAAATAAATTCAACTTTGATTGGTAATTTAACGTTCAACTTCGATATTGATCACTTTATAAATAAATCCTTTTCAATTTGAGTCAAATTGTGTATTGATCACTTTATAAATAAATCCTTTTCAATTTGAGTCAAATTGTTCACACAATGGAAGTCAAATCAAAATGTTCAATAAATCAAAGTTAGAAGAGCAGAAAATGGAATGTCAAACTATCTCAATTATCAAATGTCCAAATTTTGGTCCAAATTTATCAAATAATTATTATCCAATAATAATGCCTCAAAAATTATCCAATAATTATTGATTGATTTGGAAATTTATGTTAGCCATTATCCTCTTTTTCTAAATCACTTTCTAAAAATGATGGTTTAACATTTGATTTCCTCAATTAGAAATGACATATTGGTTCCACATTCCAGCCAAAAAAATAAACAAAGAATAGAGAGGGAAACCTTTAGAGGGAAAAAAGAGAGGAAAACTTAATATGTAAAGAATCATAGTGTTTTACACCAAAAAAAAAAAGAATCATAGTGTTTTAACATTCTTGAAAGTTAAATCACATTTTCATTCAATATAGAAAACGTAATGACCAAAGTTAATTCACATGATAATATGAGATATACAATCCACAAAACAAAATACACACTTCAAAGTCTTATACAAATCACAAACACAAAAGAGGAGAAAAAAAAAAAAAAAACCCCCAAAGTTCAAGCACTTTCACTAGTGCACAGGACCAAGAACCAAACCCAACAAGAAAAGAACCAAATAATGTCCAATGCCAAAACCCTTTGCATTAACCAAAGAAAAAGCTCTATTGGCAAGGCTTCCGGATGGAGTGTTTGAGGCAAAAACAACAACCATCCAATCATCTTCAGTGCTTAACCCAATTCCGGTATAGGTAGAATCATTGATGTATTTAGAGAAATGGGTGCGTGTGAAATTAGTAAGAAGAAGAGTTGGAACCAAATGAGGAACACAAACAGGCAACACTAATACATCATTTGTAGTGTTGGGATCAATGTTGCATTTTGATATAGCCTTTGGATAGTCTGATAATTTAGTCTCCTTGCCTTGTGAAGTGCTAGGGTTCGTACATGGCGTGTCCTCCAAGTCATTGGCAATTTTCTCGGCGGCGCAATGTGCATTTTTGACCTTGGTGAATGCAGGGAGGTTGCCTGATGTCCTGAAACTGTTGAGTCCTTGAAGAAGATGGTCTTCCTCATCTGTCCAAAGAAACAACAAAAATTACAGATTAAAGCAAGATTAATTTTGCAGACCTTAATTCATTGGAACTATATTGATTTCTCTAGGAAAATGCCCAATTGCATGGAAAAAAAGACTAGGCAATTAAAGTGTAGTTCTGTTCAGGGCCCCCATATATGTTACAAATTTTGTCGGTGCCTAGATTTTTGTCCATAACTTTTGGTTACAAAACTTTAAAGATTTGTTTGAACACAAATAATATACTAACTGTAGTCAAAACAAGAAGTTGGTATTAAAAGCAGACAATTTGACAGAATCTTGCATAGCTTCCCCTGATTTTTCCTTTCTAAAGTAAAGAGAAATAGAAGTTAGAACCATTAAAGAGGGTTGAAAACAGAAATTAACATGCAAATTCATCATATCAAAATAATTTGCAAATCAATTAAGGAGACGAGAGATATATAATATATACAGTACCATCACTATGAACTGGATGAGAAAGCAAGAAAATGGGAAGAACAACCACAAGCAAGAAGTGGGAAAATTTGAGAGAGGCCATGACAGATCTTTCTTTCTGACTTCTGAGGAAGGCTGATAACACAATATAAGGCAGAGGCGAAGCAGATAAAAGGAAAGAAAAGGGTCTCTGCTACAGAACTTTTGTATGGTATAAGCTTTAAATTTGAATTGGATACTTGTTCTTAATTCCTTCCTTATTGTTGATAAATTATTGCCTTGGATTGGATGTCAAGCAGTTACTTTTAAACCGGTGCCAGTTTATGGATTCGTTTATTCAAGACGTGTGCCTTACTGACATGTAAGAGTTTAAAGGCTTGAGGGGGCTTCCACGTGGCTCACATGCAAAAAGTATAGAGGTTCTTTTTTGGGTTAATGGCTAGTAGATGATTTGAGCATAATCCACTTCTAGATATTACAGAGACAGTTGTAAAGGCAAACGTGCAATGAAGTTTAAGAATATCCCATTTTCCTCGTAAACTTATATTGTCACATGAAGAGCTATTGCCTATTGGATCAAAGTTCATTTTAACTTTTATCTGCAACAAAGATAAAAAATGTTCCATTCTAAAGAACAGTGCAACTTTTATTTAATGCCAACCCTTCTTATGAAGTTTCATCCAAAAGAAGAAAACTCGGGGTCAAGTTCATTTCTTATAATTTAGACCAGAAACAGAGGAGTTCACTAGAATTCCTGCTTAAAAAATGATGAGACATCTCAAGGAACATGCTAGAACCTCACTACTTCACATGGGGTCGCCATGTCAACAACAATGAACATTTCCATAGACGTGTCCCCTGCATGCGGCTGTTCTGACACGTGGACAAATATGCTGCCACGTTGAACCTACGTGTCCACCTGAAAATTCAATTCACATTAGTCTTTTGCATCATTTTAGTTTTTCCCATATAATATATCCACATGCATTGCATGTATCAAATCCTACACTCTATATATACGTTTTCTTGTTCATCACCTAGTAGTTCCATATATATATAGAAGCATTACCCTAAGGTTTCTTGGTGTTTTAAAGCATACACAAAACTTAATTGAGATTGTTTAAGATTTAGATTAATGGCTTCGGGTGATCAGCAATTTCCTCCTCAGAAGCAGGAATCACAACCTGGAAAAGAACATGTCATGGATCCTCTTCCTCAGTTCATCAGCCCTGACTACAAGCCTTCCAACAAGCTTCAAGTATGCTTAATTAATTTCCTTTTAAGCACAAATCAATGTCACTTCAATTACTTAATTTCCTATTTTTTTTGGTCAATGTTCAATCTGAATAATTAAATTTCTTCCAATTTTGCAGAAAAAGGTTGCTTTAGTAACTGGAGGTGACTCTGGAATTGGCCGAGCAGTTTGCCAATGCTTTGTCCGAGAAGGTGCAACAGTTGCCTTTACCTATGTGAAGTCTCAGGAAGAAAAAGATGCACAGGAAACTCTTGAGATGCTGAAAAAGGAAAAGACTGCCGATGCGAAAGACCCCATAGCTATTCCTGCTGATTTAGGGTTTGATGAGAATTGCAAAAAGGTTGTTGATCAAGTTGTGAAAGCTTTTGGTCAAATTGATATTCTGGTCAACAATGCAGCTGAACAGTACAAGGCAAGCAGTGTGGAGGAAATTGATGAGCAGAGGCTTGAAAGGGTTTTTAGAACTAACATCTATTCTTACTTCTTCATGACCAGGTAATTAATTATCGAAAATTATATAATACACTATCAGCATAGTTTAAACTATGCGGGGACTAAGGCGAGGGATTAAGGGTTGATATGTGTCCTTAGGGATAATATTAGTATTGAATTTTATTAATGCTATGAAAGTTTACTAAAAACTTCAAATTTATTTGGTTTGATTTTGGATGATAGTATTGAATTCTATTAATGCTATGAAATTTTACTAAAAACTTCAAATTTATCTGGTTTGATGATGGTGATTTGATATATAATTAACAGGCATGCTTTGAAGCACATGAAGGAAGGAAGTGCAATAATCAACACAACATCCATAAATGCATACAAAGGAAATGATAAGTTACTTGATTACACAGCAACAAAGGGTGCAATTGTGGCATTCACTAGAGGGCTTTCACTGCAGCTAGTGAAGCGAGGCATACGCGTTAATGGCGTTGCGCCAGGTCCCATATGGACTCCATTGATACCATCATCATTCGATGAAGAGGAAGTCTCTCAATTCGGATCTGAAGTGCCAATGAAAAGAGCAGGCCAGCCAATCGAGGTGGCTCCATCTTATGTTTTCCTTGCTTGTAACCATTGCTCTTCCTACATAAGTGGCCAAGTCCTCCATCCTAATGGTGGTGCCATAGTGAATGCTTGAAAAAGGAAAAAGGAATATGGGGATTTGACCGGACTCTCTGCTTTTAGTGTGTTTAAAGTGTTACTACTACTTAAGTTTCTTTGTATGTAAAGAGTGGTATAACTATAACTCGTCTGTGTTTCTAAATATATGTAACTTTTGCCATGGCAACTATATATGGTGTGATGTGGTTCGAGTCTCGTTTGTGTAATAATGGAAACTAAGCAGAAGGCCGAGCCTCTAGTCCAAAAGTAAAGATAGCTGTAAAGGCAAACCTATATATATATATATATATATATATATGTGTGTGTGATGAAGAAGAAAGGTTTGGCAATATCTCTCCAAATGACCGATCAAATCTCTAACCATCAGGTCATTACAAAGAAATGTAAACTTTTGCTGTCTTAGGTTTGACAATATCCACAAGAGAAGCGATTTTCCAGCAATTATGTTTTACAATTAACAGAAAATTATCATCTCTTCAAAAGCAAATGAAATACCGGCTTGATTAGGCAAAATTAGGCAAGTTGGGCCTGTAATTGATCTTTAAATTTTAATTGGGCCCTAATATGGGGCTCAAATTCTGCTAAACTTGGGCCTCAATATGGGCCTTACCGTTTTCTATTAAGGCCTAAATCAGGTCTACATAGTGCCTGAACTGGGCCTAAATGGATATGTCTCATTTGAGATATAAGGTAGGACAAATATTGCATTATCATCACTGGTTCAGTGGTTCTTTTCTTTAGATAAATCCTTTGAAAAAGATTACTACTATTCTTTCATATATTCCAAGAATATAATCATTCATATATCATTGTCTTGTTTTAAGAAAAATTATGTTGTTTCCTCACAAAAAGAAAAAAAAATTTATGTTGTACTCATTTTCAATCTTTTTTGCTTTGAATTATATATTTTTTATGAGTATTGTGGCTAAAAGTTGAGGAAAAATATTTTGGGTAAAATTTTTGCAAAATATTAGTTAAAATTGTGTGACATCACGGTTTTTTTTTGGACAAAACTGCGTTCCGGGACCCCGGATCAGTTTTGCATGATTTTTTACGCTAAAATTCATGCAAATATCTATATTTATCTAATCAAATCTCAATGTAGCAAAAAAATCTAATCAAATCTCAACCACATTGGAATTAAGGATTTTTTTTACGAGCATCTAAATCTTGTTTCGATTTAATTAGAAATTAATTCAGAAAAAGTAGGACAAAAGATATTAGAAGCGTAAAAAACCCTTCAATATTTTTGGCGATGAATTATATATATTTTTTATGAGTATTTTAGTCAAAAATTGAGAAAATATTTTTTTTCGGTCAATTTTTGTAAAATTGTAGCAGAAATCGTGTAATAATCATCACGGTTTTTGGCTAAAAATACGTTCTAGGGCCCCGGGTCAGTTTTGCATGATTTTTGGCGTTAAGAATCCTTGAGATATCCATATTAATCTAATCAAATCTCATCCACATTGCATTTAATGATTTGTTTTTACGAGCATCTGTATTTTGTTTCGATTTAATTACAAATTAATTCAAAAAAAATTATGAAAAATGATATGAAAAGCGTGAAAAGTCCTCCAATTTTTTTGGCGTTAAATAATATATATTTTCATGAGTATTTTAGTCAAAAATTGAGGAAAAATTTTTGTGGTCATTTCTTTGCAAAATTTTTTGCCAAAATCGTGTACTAACCATCATCATGGTTTTTTTTTTTTTTTTTTTTTTTTTTTTTTACTTCGAAAAACACGTTTCGGGTCTCAGCTTCGTATTGCATGATTTTTGGCGTCGAGACTCCTTGAAAAATCTATATTTATCTAATCAAATCTCAACTACATTGCATTTAAGGATGTGTTTTTACGAGCATCTGAATCTTGTTTTGATTTAATTTGAAATTAATTCAGAAAAATATGAAAAACGATATTCAAAGCGTGAAAAATCCTGCAATCTTTTTGGCGTTGAAATATATATATATATATATATATATATTATGAGTATTTTAGACAAAATTGAGGAAAATACTTCTGGTCAATTTTTACAAAATATTAGCCGAAATCGTGTACGTTAATCGAAATTACGGGGGTTTTTTTTTTTTGGCTAAAAACGCGTTCCAGGGTCCCGGTACAGTGTTGCATGATTTTTGGCGCTGAGACTCCTTGCAATATCTATATTCATCTAACCAAATCTCAGCCACATTGGATTTAAGGATTTCTAAAACAAACATCTGAATCATGTTTCGATTTAATCAAAAATTAATTTGAAAAATAATAGGAAAAACGATATTAGAAGCATGAAAAGCCCTTCAATCTTATTGGCTTTGAATTATATAATTTTAATGAGTGTTGTGGCTAAAAATTGAGGGAATAACTTTCGAGTAAATTTTTGTAAATTAATTAATGAGTTTTGCATGATTTTTGACGCCAAGACTCTTTGAGATATCCATATTCATTTAATCAAATATCAGCAACATTGGATTTAAGAATTTGTTTTTATGAGCCTCTGAATCTTGTTTCAATTTAATTAAAAATTAATTTAGAAAAATAATAAAAACGATATTAAAAGCGTGAAAAGTTCTCCAATCTTTTTGGCATTAAATTATATATATTTTATGAGTATTTTAGCCAAAAATTGTCAGAAAATTTTTTTTGGGTCAATTTTTGCATAATTTAGCCGAAATTGTGTACTAACCATCATGGTTTTTGGCTAAAAACGCGTTTCGAGACCCAGGCTTAGTTTTGCATGATTTTTTGCGCCGAGACTTCTTGAAATATCTTTATTCATCTAATCAAATTTCAGCCACATTGAATTTAAGGATTTGCTTTTACGAGCCTATGAATCTTGTTTCAATTTAATTAGAAATTAATTCAGAAAAATATGAAAAACGATATTAAAAGCGTGAAAAGTGCTCCAGTCTTTTTGGTGTTGAATTATATATATTTTATGAGTGTTGTGGCTAAAAATTGAGACCAAATATTTCGAGTCAATTTTTGCAAAATTTTAGCCGAAATCGTGTACCATCACAGTTTTTTGGCTAAAAACGCGTTCCGGGGCTCCGGGTCAATTTTGCATGATTTTTGGTGGAAAAAATCCTTGAAATATCTTTATTCATCTAACCAAATCTTAGCCACACTTGATTTAAGGATTTGTTTTTGCGAGCATCTGAATCATGTTTTGATTTAATTAGAAATGAATTTGAAAAAAAATAGGAAAAACGATATTAGAAGCGTGAGAAGCCCTTCAATCTTTTTGGCGTTGAATTATATATTTTTTTATGAGTATTGTGGCTAAACATTGAGAAAAATATTTCGGGTTAATTTTTGCAAAATTTTAGCCGAAATCGTGTACTATCATTGTTTTTTTTGGCTAAAAACGCGTTCCGGGGTTTTGGGTCAGTTTTGCATGATTTTTGGCGTCAAGACTCTTAAAATATATCTATATTCATCTAACCAAATCTCAGCCACATTGTATTTAAGGATTTATTTTTACGAATTTCTAAATCTTGTTTTGATTTAATTAGAAATTAGTTTGGAAAGAAAATAAGTAAAACGATATTTGAAGCGTGAAAAAGGCTTTCATTTTTTTTGGCATTTAATTATATATTTTTATGAGTATTTTTGCTAGAAATCGAGGAAAAATTTTTCGGGTCAATTTTTGGAAAATTTTAGCTGAAATCGTGTACTAACCATCACAATTTTCGGCTAAAAACGCGTTTCGGGGTCCTGCTCAGTTTTGCATGATTTTTGGTGTCAAGACTCCTTGAAATATCTATATTCATTTAACGAAATCTTAGCCACATTAGATTTAAAGATTTGTTTTTATGAGCATTTGAATCTTGTTTCGATTTAATTGGAATTGAATTCAGAAAGAAATAGGAAAAACAATATTAGAAGCGTTAAAAGCCCTTCAATCTTTTTGATATCGAATCATATATTTTTATGAGTATTTTAGTCAAAATTGAGGAAATATTTTTCGGGTCAATTTTTGCAAAATTTTAGCCAAAATCGTGTACTAACCATCACGGTTTTTGGTTAAAAACGCGTTCCAAGGCCACAGCTCTGTTTTGCATGATTTTTGGCGCCAAGACTCCTTGAAATATCTTTATTCATCTAATAAAATCTCAGCCACATTGGATTTAACGATTTGTTTTTATGTGCATCTAATCTTGTATCGATTTAATTAGAAATTAATTCAGAAAAAATGAAAAACAATATTAAAAGCGTGAAAAATCCTCCAATGTTTTTGGCGTTGAATTATATATATTTTATGAGTATTTTTGTCAAAAATTGAGGAAAAATCTTTCAGTCATTTTTACCATCATGGGATTTTGGCTAAAAACGCGTTCCAGGTGCCCGACTTAGTTTTGCATGATTTTTGGCGTCGAGACTCCTTAAAATATCTATATTATCTGATCAAATCTCAGGCATATTCTATTTAAGGATTTGTTTTTACGAGCATTTAAATCTTGTTTTGATTTAATTAGAAATTAATTCAAAAAATGAAACAAAAATTTGATTAATTTATTCTCAATAAGTTGTAAAAATTTAGACAAATTTAATCTTTTCAAAATTAACATTGACATTATATTGCACAATATGTAACCTAAAATATATTTCAATCAAAACTTCTACCCCACATGTAGAACATGGCCAATTACTAGAATATATATAGATTTGAGCCAAAGGAAGATAGGATATATAACTAGTATTAAATAAGAACATTAAATCAATAGAAAAACACAAAGTGAACAACTCAAGAAAAAAAGTAATTTTTTTTGAAGTCTGATCAGAGTATAATTGAAAAACACTTTGATAAGCATGAAAAATTACTTTTTTTAGATGTAGCTATTGGGATGCAGGAAATAACACTAGCTAGAATAATTTTATTTAAGAAAGCCATAATAAAGTAATTAATTAAGAATTAGATGACCTTGGATCAATCATTCGCCTCTGAGAAAGCTGCGTTTTTTCAACCCTGGGTAATAAGTAATGGCTAGGATATTACTTAACAAGATGATGCAACAACAAACCTTAACTTTTACTCAAGGTCGGACTAAAGGGGAGCTCTAACAAGGGATTAGCTCGTAGCTGGAAGACCCTCTTAGACATATATGTTCGTGAGCCTATCGTATAAAGGTTTTGAGGCTCCCATGACAGTCCTATCATCAAATCCAGAGCCAGTTGATGTAAGTAAAAGCTGTTGACTTGTCTGTCATCTGCTTTTTTCCTTTAGTTTGTTGTTGAGGTATAAAAGGGTACCACAATTGCTTAGGGCTCAGGCATAAACCCAAGAATGGTTGATTTTAGGGAAGGGCTGGCTGTTCTTCCTCTATCTTTAGTTGTTGATGTTACCGAGTGAGTGAATCCTTAATTTAATGACCTATTCAGCTATTGAACTAACTGCTCATATCAGAAGAAGATAAGAATAATCTACACTAGAAACTTTGGGTAAAACCTTCCCCTACGCTATGGTTGGTTCGAGAAGTATTGGATTGAGTCACTAATCCCAACAAATGTTCATTCATATGGGAATCTCTTTCTAGTCTTTCGATTCATATCT
>AWUE01015184.1:0-19567 GCA_001974825.2 Corchorus olitorius
ATATTCCTCCTTGATATTTAATTAAGGCTAATTAAGTGTGTAGACTTCAAAGAATATCTCTTTATCTCAAATTGGAGCACAAATAATCTTTGGAGAAGCGCTTAGAAAGGAATTCTTGAAGAAATTCTCAAGGAAATTAAGTATTCAAAGATTGGAATAAAATGAAGTTTTAATCGATTAATGTTGAAACATGAAACTTGAGTTTTCATCGATTAATACTGCATCCGTACATGCTGTCAACACTGCCACTTTTTTTTAAGGAAAGACTTTGTGAAGGCGAGAAGTTTTAATCGATGAATGTTGGAGTTAAAACTGAAGTATTCATCGATTAATACTTTCCTGACAGTGTCAGTCTCACTACAGGACAAAAAAACAGCTAGTTTGAAAAAGTGAAAAAGTGCTATAACGGCTAGAAAAGAGCTCCAACGGCTAGAAACTTGTGAGAGGGTATATATACACATCATTAAAGCCTTTTGAAGTGATCCAAGAGTGAGATTATTCATTGTTCATCATTATTGAAGCCAAGAAGTCATTTTTTTCTCTTTGTTCTTCATTCCTACTAGTTTTGAGAGAAAATTTGTATTGAGCTAAAATTTGTACTTGGGATCTTTGGGAGATCATTGTACTTCTTTATTCATCTTTTCTTGGGTAGAAACAAGTTAGGATCAACTTGTTTTGAAGATTAGAGCTTGGGGAGAGCTCACTTTGTAAAAGGCTTGGTGGAAGCTAGAATTTCACCGGTTTAGTGAAGTGTTTGTGAAAATCCTTGATTGGGGAGATCAAGGTAGAGGATGTAGGTGTGGGATCACCGAACCTCTATAAATTGTGAGTATTCATCTTCTCTAAACCTTCCTTTTACTTTGTATTGCAATTTCTCATCTTTCTACCTTCAAACTTAATCTATTTCATCTACCCTTTTTACCCACCTTTGCAAAAGTTCTTGAGGTTGCCATAAATTGTTTAAAAGTGCTATTCACCCCCTCTAGCACCATATCAAGGGCTTGTAGTTTGAAGGGCCACGGCTACACGTTTTGCACTTGAAACTCAATACAAAGGTTGAACTTACAAATGATAGAATGCAACAATTCAGAAAGTGATGAAATAACCTTTCTGCGCGCGGCTGGGGGTTCTAACTTCTGGGGAAAGTAGTAGAACAAATTCAACCTGCAATGAAAAGGTATATCATGGATCAGCGTCACGTTATAAAGCAATCTTGCCATGATGAAGTAGACAATGTGCATAAGAAAGAATCACAAAATTAGAACAGGTTCTTAACTTACCATATCAGTCCAATTGAAGTAAAATGAGGCTGTCTCACAAGTATAAGAACATATTGCATCTATTGCAAGGTGGGCAACTCAAGGGTAACTTCAGTTACTTCAGAATCATGGACATTCTGTCATTGTAATTAAGGAACAACAAATTATGGACAGACAAAAGTTAGAATTGTTAATTTAGCTATGCAGTGAAAGGCATCAAAGCACATTTAATTTAACTTTCATTATTAACAAGGCAGCATTAAAGGCTAATGTTTACAGCTTCAGAGGGTAAATTGGTACTCTAATAGAACTTGCAATATTTATATTTTAGTTAAAAGAATTTTGTAATGAGTAATTGAGATAATGAAAACTAGAAAACATAGGAAAGTTATTTGATTGATGCATACCATTTCGTCAAACAGCTTTCTTATAGTAGTTTTAAGGTCGCCCTCCCACCGCCTTTTTTGTTCATCTCCATCTTCATCCCCTGGCAATAGCACTTGCTGCAGCTTTGGGGTGGTTAAGTCTCCTTGACAGAAAATCTCCAGTTTTGGGCATTCATGAACAATCACCTTTAGCAAGGCCGGGAATTCAAAGTTGTGATTCTTTGAGCAAAAGCTTGACAAACTTGGTAGACGGCTGAGTTTCAAATATCTCAATTGGGAGAAAACAATGGCACCTTGAATTTCATCTGCATCACATGCTATGATCTCTTCTATAATGTTGCAATCAGTTATGCTCAGTCTTTTGAGTTGCATCAAGCTTGTAGCTGTTGAGCATGTTACTAATTTGACTAACCCATGACATCCTGAAACTTCCAGAGTTGTTAAATTGTTGAAAGAGACCAAATTAGATGGGACTAAAGTCTTTAATTTGACACAATCAAGCACTTCAAGAAGTTTCAGGTTAGAAAATGCTGCTCCGGGTTGGAATTCTTCCTTCCAGAGATGTGTCAGCTCTGGAAGTTTAGACAATCTCAATTCACTTAACCGAGTGAGTGCTGCATGTCTTTGGTCATCATCACTGAGTCCTTCAAACTGGAATATTTGACAGAAAGAAGAATCCTTCACAAGTAACTTTTCAAGATTCGGCAATGATTGAATGAAGCAACATGCAAGATCTGTTGCCTTCTCAGGAATGCATTTGAGCTTTAGAACTTTCAATTTGCTGAAACATTCTGTTGAGAGTACTTGTCCATGCCATGCATCACTCTGCTTCAATTTTAATTTTTCTAAGATTGGGAATGTAACCTGAAAATGTTTAAAATCAACGTATAATAAATTACACAAAATTCCCATTGAAGATTTATTTAAGTTCTCATTCATACCTCATTGAGCCGAAACAGAGGAGGTTGATTTGAGATTTCAACTTGGCTCGCTCCTTGTGTTTCTCCAAAGCCAGGACATTCTGAAGCAAAAATCTGCACATTTTGGCAATCGACAACCTTCATTTTTTTCAGAGATGGCCATTCTGTAGCATGTGCCCTCGAGTAAAAACATTTCAAGTTGGGCAAGTTTTCAAGTCGAAGGTATGTAGCACTGGGAAATACAAACTTAGCCATTGTCTCTTCTACAATAGATTCAGTAGTGGCGACTCCATGTGATTGATTATCAGTGATGGCTTGTGGCTCAAATATTTCTTCTAATGAATCACAATTCACAATCTGCAACTCTTCTAGTTTCTCAAGCCTTTCCATCATGTTGAATGGAAAAATATTTGAGAGTTTTTCACAGCTTTCTACCAGTATATACTTTAGCTCGCAAAATGAATTCACAGTGAGTTGGTCCTGCCATATCTTTCTACATTTCCCCATGCCTTTGATTGTCAACCTTTTTAAACTAGGCAAGGCCACCTAAAAGAATTCATTTAATTAAGTTAATCGCCAAAAGAGGTAAGAACATTACAAATTTCAACTATTGACAGATGAAGGAAAGAAACTGGAATGTTAATTGGTGAAATAAGCAAAAGCACAAACAGAAAAAAGAGATTTCATGAAGAAAAGAATGGTAAAGGAAAAAGAAAAGAAGAAATCACCTTTTCATTGAAGAGAGTTGTAACATCAACCTCCAATTGATATCCTTGTGCATTTTGATCAAATTGTTGGGGTTCATGTCCAGCATTTACAGGTTTAGAGATGAATGTCTCTAGTAAAGGACAATTTATTAGTTTTAAACTTATCAAGCAAGGGAATTCCAAGTAATTCTCATAGCAGAATCTTGAGAGTTTGGAGAGGTCTTCAAGCCATAACGATTTTAGTTTTGGGAACAACATTGGGCTTTCTTCTTCTGCAGATCCTTCCTTAAAGATTACTTCTTCCATCATCTTACAGTCAGAAATGTGAAGGAATACTAGTTGCACCAAATGTTTGACCATGTAAAATGGAAACAGATATTTCAAATCATGACAGCCCTTCACACTCAACCACTCTAAATTCTGAATGCATAAAGAGGATGGCAGTTGCTGGTCGTGCCATATCATTTGAATGTCAGTTGAGGACAAAGTCAACCTCCTCACTCTTGGACATAAAACCTGCAGCAGACAAAATTCTAATATTGTTACTAAAAGAAAGTAAAACACAACTGAAAACAAAGATTTGATTTACCAAGGAAACATACTAAATTTAAAATTTAAGTTTTTATTGATTATTCTTTTCATTATATGACCACGTATTGGTACCAGAATTTCCAAGTGTCAATCAACCAGGCTGATCCGTATAAATTTAGGGGAAGGGACCTCTCCACCACTGTTTTTTTAGGCAATCCGATGGCTTTAAATGGAATTGGGCATTTGGAAAGAGAACGTGGAAAAAAAAAACATAGACATTTAATAGCCGTTGGATTAACTTGTAAAAATCAGTGCATCCTTGCCCATAAATTTATCATCATCATCTTATTATATATTTTGCACTGACCAAGCTCATCTATTGAAAATAATTAATTTTAAAATATTAAACTGATATTTTATTATCATACCTAAAGATTTCTTTTTCTTTTTTGAGTAATACACCTAAAGATTTCTTAAAGTATTTAGAGTTACAATCAAATACAAAATTTATGTATTATTGCAACGGAGTTGGGCTAGGCTTGGCCCTAAAATCTCACACACAAGATCCAACACATATTAGTCATGCTGGGCCTGTGGACCTGATGGCCGCTTGCATGTATATTTACAATTATTAAGAAAAATAAAAATTAGACCACTCCAAGTCATTCTGCTTAATTAATAATACCAATTGATATCATTGATGATCTAGCTATTTTTGTATAAAGTAATAATTAATTTATGAAAAAAAATTACTATTAACGTGCAATGTAGATAGTATTTTTAATTAAGTACTATATTAGGTGAGTAAAAAAAATGATCTTTTAAGAAATTAAAAAAAAAAAAAGAGGTGAAAAGAATAAGGAGGGCTAGTAGTCATTCTCCCCATCAAACTAATACTGATCAAATTGAAAACACAACAGAAGGTGCATAACATAACTATGAGAGGCAGCCTTATACTACTAAAAAAAAGAAAAGAAAAATATTGAGAATATTGAGAAAAGTATTGCGATGAACAAACTGACCTTATCGGTGAAAAACGGTTCAATATTGAGGTCGCCATGGCCAACCCTTTTTTCACTTCCATCAGCGCTGATCTCTTTCTCCTCATCTTTTGGGAATGAAGAAGCAAACGTAGTCATTTTTGGACAGTCAGTTATCTCAATACTTCCCAACCGTGGAATTTCAAGAGCTCCACTTCCCAAATAAAAGCTTCTCAAGCTGGAACATGACTCAATTTTAATGTACCGGAGATTAGGGAATATGAAGTTATCGGTTGTTGCTTCCTCCTCAATTTCCTGTTCCATCACAACTTCTTTCAGAGTACTGCATTCTTTTACTACTAAATAAGATAGGTGCTTGAGGCTCAACAACCTGGACAGAGTAAAAATGTATTTCAAGCTGCTACAGTTACAAAATTCCAGACTTGCAAGGCTTTTGAAGTCCAAAATTTCATGAGGGTTCCTTCCATTCCATATTTCCATCAACTCAGGAGAGGTGTCTGATAATTTCAATTCATCGATGCCACGGTATCCAACCTAACATACCCAATTCACTCAATCAGTCATATTATGCTTATAATAAATGATACGAGGATGAAAATCAGAAATACAAACAATTACAATCCACCTTTTCCCTTCCGTTAATAAACAACAACTACATATATCTTTTTTCTTTATCAATTAACTTGTCCAAAAATAAAAAGAGATTATATATAATATAATCATGAAAGTCACACAACCAGCGGACAAAATAAACTCTAAGGTTATGATTTGATTTGTACCTTTTCGTTGTACAAATGTTGTATGGTGGTATTAAGGTCACCAGCCCAACACCCTTTTCGATCATTACGTGATCCTTTTACTCTCTGTAATTGTGGGGCGCTTAAAACTCCCGGAGAAAAGATCTTCAATCTAGGACACCCTGTCACCATTAATTCTTGCAAGGAAGGAAAGTTGATGGTGTAATTCCCTGGAGAAAAGCTTGCGAGGCTTTGTAAGCAACTGAGTTCTAAACACTGCAACTTGCTAAAATTGATCTCATATGTTGGTGTTGCTTCACCTCCCTCATTTGCAATTATTTCTGTCATTTCACTGCAGTATGCTATCTTCATGGTTGTTAATTGTACCAGATTCTGGACTACTGAGGGTGTAGCTAAGTTCATCATCATCTTGCAGAATGCCACTTCCAAAGTTGTGAGATTTTGAAAAGATGCCAAGGACGGTCCAAAACTTGTCAAATCGCCACACCACTTCACTTCAAGAATTTCGAGCTTTTGAAGAATGTGCCCTAGCTCGGAATCCTTCTTCTCCCATATATGCTTAAGAAACTTGCAAGAATAAAATGTTAGTTTTTTAATTCGTTTAAGTGTCACCACATCTGTTAGTACCTGAGCATCATCTCCTTCAGAAGAGACCGGTTCTTTGAAGTTACAATTAGAAAATTTTAGACTTTCCAAATTGCAGAATCTTTGGAGAAAATGACTTGGTAAAATAGCAGATGCACCACGGGAGTAATTACACAACTGAAAAACTTTTATATGGTGAAAGAAGTCTGCTGGAAACTGGCCATCATCACATATCTTCGAAATGTCATCAGGGTTTGTTAACCGCAGTTCCTCTAAAATGGGAATGACCTTGCAAACCAATCAAAATATAAACAAGTCAATCTCAATTAATGCTGCTTACAACATCAAAAGAAAAAAAAAATGTACTAGAGTTCAGTTGAAACTTAAAACAAGAAAAAGAACAAAGTAAAATGTACTCCGTTTGTCGTAAATATAAGTTTTGTATTAGCAGAAATACAATTCTTTGGTGGAACCCTGCACTATGTATCACCAAAGATACCATTTTTTTTGTTAAACTTTATATCATTTCCTAAACATATTCTTGTGTGAAGTATCTAAATCATAGCTTTTCAAGTTTGATGGGCTTCTATTGTCAAAATTAGCTTTTAACGCAGGTCAAAACTTGGTTGGTTTTGATCGGAATTGCATATGAGGCTTTGCAATTGGTGAGGTAAATAATTAAAAAGAAAAAAATGGACAGATGAAAAATTGGAAGAGGAAAATAATTACGACGTGGAAAAGATTTCTTTTTTCTTTTGAAGATGTAAAATTGAGTAGAAAATGAAAAGAAAATAAAATTATTTTATCATTAAACCCTTAAGTAACCCTAGAAAAAGAATTAAGGATCTCTCTCACTTGAAACGAATTAATTATCTTTGAGAAGAAAGAACAAAGCGATCTCTCCCTTATTTTTTGTTTTTACTTTTCTTTCCGACTAAGCACCAATTAAAACCAATTTCTTTTCACATTCTCACCTATTCAGTACTCTACCAAACACGTTGCATATATATATATGTGAAATAAGTAATTGAGTTGGATATAAAATTCGTTCAAACATAAATTTACGTTGATAAAACATATAAATTCTCAACTTCAGGCTATACTTGCTTCCTAATCTTATTACCATTATTGAATCGGATGATAATTACAAAAGTCACTAAATTTACTTGAAATTAAGTAATCATGCATTTGTCTTTTTTTTCCCCTAGGAAAAGAAAGCTAAGCATTGAAGGTTCATACCTTTTCAGTCAAAAAACGTGGTTGTCCAGTTGTACATTCTGGTGGGTCATTGCGATTGGCAAGATGTTGTGAATTACAAACTATCTTCAGTAAAGTAGAATGATCTGTCTCCAACTTTTTCAACATCGGCCACACTAGTGTATGCTGCCCTCGATAGAAGCATTTGAGCTCTCTTAGATCATTAAGCGCAAGGAAAGACAGTTGAGCAAACTCGAACCCAATGGGCTCTTCTAATCCTTCTTCTGAAAACACAATCTCCTCCACCCCACAACCACTCAGTGTCAGATTTTCAAGCTGTTGGAGGTCTTTGGCTATTGACACTGGAAATAGACTTTTCAAATTCTCACAATCATACAAATCTACAATACGAAGATTTTGGAAGGAAAGAATTCCTTGGGGATCTTTATTCCAAACATGCTTCAATGCAGGCAGCGAGGAAATATACAGAGATCTTAGTTGAGAGTGTACAACGTGTGGTTCTCTGATATTTAACCCTCCAACCTCAAATATCATTTCAAGTGAATTACATCTGTACACATCAAGATTTTCTAGACTCTGAAATGCTCCAAATATATTAGATGAAAAAATAGTCAATAATGCATCACAATTATTAACTATCATTGCTTTTAATTTGCAAAAGGAACCTGCCAGAAGTTGCTTGTCAAATATCATCTTCACATTATTCAGGTAGGCGAATGACATCCTTTCCAAGCTAGGAAGAGCAACCTATAGAAAAGTTCATAAAGTTAGATCCTAATTAACGCCTAGAGCAAGCAAGCACAGAGGAAAACTAGAGAGAGCAATAAGAATGCAGTATTATTCACCTTATCATTGAAGAGAGCTGGCACATGAAACTCGCTTCTCTCGCCAATTTTAGGTTCCCTGATGAATTCCATTAATTCAGGGCAGAAATCAACCTCCAATACTTTCAGTGCTGGGAATTCAATATTATAATTTCCTGCACAAAAGTTGACTAGACTCCGGAGATTGACTATTTTTAAGGAGTCCAATTGAGGGAAACAAATCACAACTTTCTCTTCTTCTATTTCCTCTGTAGATATTATCCCTCTTAGGCGCTGGCAGTCTGCTACCTTAAAGTGTGTAAGCTGGACAAGACTTCTGGCAATGGAGGGTGATAATAGATGCTCTAATTTGCCACAGCCTTCAATCGTCAAGCTTTTCAAATTTGCAGCAAAAGTACAATTCTCTGAAAGTGGGCTGTGCCATATTCTTTCAGCATTAATTGAGGACAATCGCAGGCTTTCCAAGCAAGGGAACACAAGCTGCACAGATGGACAACACTTTTTGCTTAGGAATCTAGAAGACCGTCAATCAATTGCAATTTAGTGTGTTTTCAACACGTGAAAGAAACTTAGCTCAATTCCTATCCAGTTTTATTAATTATAAAGGAATAAAATAGCGTTTTATTAGATACCTGTTTATCAAAAAGTGGCACAGGATTGGAGCTTTTGTCTTCAGAGCAAAAGCTAATCAGTTTTGGCAGACCTTCAAGTGTCATGGACTTCAATTGAGCAAACTCAAATTTCTTCCTCGTGATATATTGGACCTCCAAGCCATTGCAAATGTGAAGGTTCTTCAAATGCGGCAAGTCTTCGCCATCATTGAACTCATCAAGCACATTCTTGATACCATTAAGTTGGTCTAGATATAAATCTTCAGTTTTCTTCAAAAGCATTCTCACTGCATGATCCACATAGATGCTTGTATATATCTTCAGTTTCAAAGTTCTTGAGTATTCATACTTACTGGACCAGTCCCTCTCATACCCTATTAATATCCTGTATCTTTCCAATGTCTCACTGAAAAGATGCTTTGGAATTATTTGGGCGTCCGGAATATGAACATACAAAGCGGTAAGATGAGGCAAATGCTTTAATTCATCAAGGCTAGCATTTCTCTTTCCGTTGTCATGTACTTCACCTTCCCATTGAACAAAGCTATTGTCCATATATAATTCTTCTAACTTGCATAAACTTGATAGGACATTTGGTGGAATGAGCTGAAGTTTAGAACAATAACTCAAATCTAACAACCTTAACCGAGTCAACTGCGCTATCTCCTTGGGCAGGGCTTCAATAACTGAACGTGCAAGGCTAAGAATTTCTAAATTCTTCAGCTTTCCAACAACGGATATATCTTGCAGTGCACATTCATTTAGACACAGGGTGTGAAGGTTTGTTAGGAGACTAATTGAAATAGGTAGGGAGGAAAAATGCATTCCAGTGAAATGTAAGACTTTGAGTCTCTCTGTCCCTCTAAATAAGTTGGCTGGAATTTTCAATGGACCTACATTGTCTATGCAGAATAAGGAGAGATGTTTTCCTTCCATCACATCAGGTAGCTCTGTTGTAATACGAGGATAACGAAAATTAAGCACTCTGTAACTATCCATTCTCTCCTTGCCAGGCCACTTATCTAGCACTTCACCATCTTTTACCACAAACATATGGTGGTCAGTTAATGCAATTGATAGACCAACATCCCAAACAACATCATGGATATCGAACCGTTCATCATTATAGCTATCAAGCAACAGGCAAGAGGCTTTCAGGTTACTCACCACAGTCAATACTCTATTTCTTGCTTCTTCTACTGTGTTGATGCCATGAAATAAACCCATACCGATAACATATTTCAACAAGTCCTCAATCAAACTGTTGTGGCCTAATAAACTACAAAGCAAGAAAGTCAACTTAACTTCCTCATCCTCTAAATAATTGTAGCTGAGCTCTATAGCTGAATGTACTTCTTTTGTTACCCCTTTGATGTTTCTTAGTGAAGGCCTCTTTAATTCACACAGAGCATTCTTCCATTCGAACAACCTTTTGTTCCTCAAAGCCCTTGCAACTGTGGCGATGGCAATTGGCAACCCTGCACATTTCTTTGCTACCTCAATAGCTGTAGGCTTTAAATCAAAACTTTCAACAAAATCACCACCAGCCATCTTTTTAAACAATGTCCAAGTTTCTTCTTCATTTAGAAGGCCAACTACAAAATTTTTCTCACTATTCATCCCATTTGATAAAACATTGAGATCTCTAGACGTCAGCAGTATCTTGCATCCCTTGTGTTCATCTGCAACAGGAATCCCAACTTCCTCAAGATCTAATCTTTCCCAAATGTCATCCAAAACAACAAGAACCTTCTTCTCTGTCTTCAATCTCTCCCGCAGTCGAAGTGACCTTGCACCCTTACTCTGTTCGTCAAATTTCAAACCTAGTAACTCAGCAATTTGATTTTGAATTTTCTCGACATCAAGGGTCTGAGTCACCGTTGCCACAACCACGGAATCAAACAGCTTGCCCTCCTTGACTTGTCTAGCAACTTCTTTGGCAAGCGTAGTCTTGCCAACGCCACCCATGCCATGCACCCCGAGGATGTTGATACTATCATCTTTCAGCGCCCCCATGATTCCATTCAAGACCACTGTTCTTGACTCGAATGCTTCAAAACCTTTAACAAAAGCGGCAGTGACAACTTGTGGAGCTACATGATAAGAAACCCTATCAAATTTTCCATGTTCAAGCAGCTCAGCCACAACTTTCGCCTCCTCTTCAGCTTTCACACTATGCTTGTAACGAGCCCAGAGATTCGGACACAAGCCAATGAAACATTTTTTCTTAGCTTTCTCCTCATTTGCAATTACTTTCTCTACTTCATCAGTGATCTTCTGGTTGACTGTACTCTGCCACTTGCTAACATCATCTTCAATCTCTTCCCCGTTTCGTCTAGCGGCATCAACAGAATGCTGCACTCTCTCTCTTGCATTCTTCAGGCTCTCAACTTGATCCTTGAGAGTCCGGACATTGTTCTCATGATTGGAAATGTATTTGATTTTGTTTTTGATGGGGGAGATCATCAATTGTACAGCAGGCGTGAAAATGAGCTAACAATACCTACAGCAAACTCCATCTTTTTTTTCCCTTTTTTTTCTCTGTGAGAAACAAACAGAACCACAAAACCTCAAGGGTAAACTAAAAAAAGAACAGAGAGGAGCAAAGCCGGGAAAAAAGATTACAATTAAAGGAGCAAGTAAGTAACAGCAAAGCAATCAAAAGAAACCAAAGTGACAATTTTTAGCGGCGTACCTCCTCAGTCCTCAGAAGATGACAATATGTCCCTTCCCTTACTTCACCTTGGCTGTCTGATGAGATTGAAGATTTGACAAATTAAGAGCAAAGTGACAATTTTCTTTTTTCTTTTTTCTAACACCAAGCAGAGCAATGATTAATTTGACAGAAGCAACTCAAGAGAAAGAAAGAAAGTTTGATTTTAGATTAGATAATTGAAGCTGAGAACACTGGAGTGATTACAGATGTATTTGCAAGTGACCAAGGCACGATCAAATCCAACTTTGAACAATGAAGAAAAAGGGAAATTCAATTGATTCAAAATAATTGCCAGAAACTTAGAAAACTTTGATTTCCAAAATTTCCCAGAGCCTGAAATTGAAAGGTTTTCTAGAGCCTACCTTATGAGAAATTTCCCTTTCTTCACCACGGCTGTCTGATGAGATTGAAGATTTGACCAAGAGCAAAGAGATCATATCTAATAGCCTGAAAAAAAAAAAAAAAGTCAACGCCACATTACAGTTAACTTAGCTGAGCTAAGGAATAAGATTATTTAAAATCCACTACCTCAAAATGATGTCGCCACAGATATAAATATTTTCTTCAATGGATGAAATTAGTTTTGGATTTATCCAAAAAAAGAAAGAAATTAGTTTTGGACAAAGAATTTAAAAATTAAAAATAGAGGTAGGAAGAGAGAAATTACAAAAACTAAAAAAGAATCGCATAATAGAATATTTTTATTAATATTTTCTATAATTATGGATATAATCCACAACTATAGAAACAACTTTGGGTTGCAAAGTTACAATACAATGGTTTACAATTCAGGAAATATGGCAATATACCATGAAAAACAACCATCTCAAAATCAACCTTTGATGCAAAAATCCTTTATGAAGAAGAGCTTCAGAAAGTGTTCCCCACCCAGCATGGAGACTGCCACCTTCAGAAACCAATTGCACACTTTTTTTAAAAAAATCTTGATAATGAAAATTGATTAATTTAACTTTCATTGTCAAGAAGACGGCATTAAAGCTTTATGTTTATAGCTTCAGAGGGTAGACTAGTACTCTGATAGAACTTGCAATATCTTAACTAAAAGAATTCTGTGATGAGTTAAATCATAGGTCAATATGGCCTGAGCTAATTGATGAATTTATTCTGCACGAGTAAACTTGGGGTTGGCTTGGGGAAAAAGCAGAGGTGGTTGATGAGTAATTGAGACAATCAAAACTAGAAAACATAGAAAAGTTATTCGATTGATGCATACCATTTCGTCCAACAGCTGTCTTATAGTAGTTTTAAGGTCACCCTCCCACCGCCTTTTTTCTTCATCATCTTCATCCCCTTCTTCATCATCATGATCTTCATCTTCATCCTCTTCTGCATCATCATCATTGATGCGCGTCGCAACACACCAAGTAATAATCGCAAATTCACTAACTAATAATTAGGGTAAATACGTGTCGAGTCCCAAGGGAATTAAAGTTGTTAACTACTTAACCAAACAAGTTTAAAATAAAAAAATGGGGGGTTGTGATTTAACTATGAACTAAGTAGATAGAAAATAAATTGCAAATAAATAAATATTCAAGAAAATAATAATCAAGAGAAACAAATATCAAGTGATGGAAATCCCAACTCTAAAGCATTGATTCATAGGTAGTTAATTTAATCCTAGGCACAAAGTATAAATCCTCCTAATTAAATAGGTAACGTAGACTAAATGCTAAAAGCTAATTAGTCTCTATTTTTTCTTATTTATCATTAGCCATGACGCAAGTCCTAGACTAAATCCTAATAAATATACTAACCTAGTTTCAATCGCCTACTAGGTTCAAGTAATTTATAGCATAAAGAACTAGAAAAATATTAGCTACCAATAGATAATATTCACTAATATAGGTAATATTCAATCTATTCCTAATTTTCCCTTAGAGGGCTACTCTAAGTTGTTACTTGAGATATGAAAACCTACAATTGCATATAGGATTCAAAATCTAACTTTAGAAAACACATTAAAATTAACTAGGTGCACTTCAAATTAATTAAAACATGCATTCATTCCAATAATATAGAGAAAATTAGAATACCCAATCAAAAGAACATAATTAAAAACAAAGCCTCATAAATTAAAAACCCTAGAATCAATTTGCTTTAGAGTTGGAAAGGGAAAATTTAGCTACTCATGCTTTGAAAGACAAAAACACAAGAATTTGGATTAATCATGAAGAAGTAATTGAGCAAAAGAAAAAGAACCGAGAGAAATTGTTCTCTCCAACTCCGTTCTCCAGTCAAGCTTCACGCTCCCAATTTCCAAAAGTTTCCAATCTCAATTCTCCAATTTCCCAAAACTGAATCTCAAAAACTAAACTAAAAAAAACCGCCTTTGCGTTATGCGGCTAAAATATATATATATATATATATATATATATATATAATCCTATTTTTGTTTTGGCAAATTTACAATTTTGCCATTAAATCTAAAAGGAACAAATAAAAATTAGCATGGGTCATCTCCTTTCTTTTCAAGGCCCAATTCGCATGAATCAATTCCAGCCCAAAAGGTTGAATTTGAATGACTCAATTAACAGCTTTGTCTCCAGCCCTGTTTTGACCCAGAGAAGGTTGAGTTTGACCCCGATTAAGGTCGAAACAGGAAAAATTCTTTCTTGCTCTTGGTGAATCTCGCCCTTCCTGCGAAGGTTGATTTCGACCCGCTCCTAGTTGACGCAGTACACCTACTTCCTTGCTCTTTTATGCTTCTTTTGCTTCCAATTCTTCTTTAAAGTACCTAAAACATATAAGTGAACAACTAAGTAGCAAATCAACTCGAAAAAAATCATAAAACACCATTATAATGACATGAAAAAGATAGGAAATTATGAACTCAACAAATTCCCCCACACTGATTTCTTGCTAGTCCTCAAGCAAGATGAAAACTTAAAAGAATTTAAGTCTCCCTCCATAAAAGTTTAACAATATATACACACACTCAAAAACCAAAACAATTTAGAGAAAAACATTTTGAAAACAATTTTCTGCACACAATTTGAAAAGAAAAGTAACTTAAAGCAAATTCAACATGGCATTCACTCAAGTGTTTAGGTGACACTCATAATCACTAGTGAAGATACACATTACCATAAGCTTGCTTGTCCACCAATCTCTCCACTACTCCACAAGTGTATACATACACAAATCAAAGGACTTTAAAGGGTTGTAATGGGGAAAACAGGTTAAGTGAGCTTATCAAAGAAAAGATAAAGAATTCAAAGTCCTAGATTAATGAAGCACAACATAAATCTATCAACACCAATCATGGGTAAATATACAATTTAACAGCCCAACACTCATAACAAATAACAACTTCATCAATCTAATATCATCACTCGCTTTCCCTTTTTATTTATTTTCATTCTTTTTTTTTGATCAAGTTACTAACTTGATTTGATTTTCAAAGAAAAAGGGGCCTCGTTACACTTTCATCGAGCAATTAACCAACAAACAAGAATTCCCCCACACTAATTCTCATCATACTCATCCACAAGAATAATCAAAACAAAATCAAGTGCTTCATTAACCTAGGTTAAGGTAGGAAACATCTAACAATTCTAAGCTTAAGGTTCTTTAGGAAAATGAGTTATCCAAGAAAAAGATTAAAAATAATCCAAATTAGGCTCAAAAAGGGGTATCAAAGGATAATAATTATAGGTTGGCTATTTAGGCTCAATCGTTCCAAAGAAATGCCTCATCATTTTCATGCAAGTATACACAAAAACATGTAATCTCGAGTGGTATAAAGCAAGTTCTAGAAGCGTATGAAGCAACTACCCACACAAGAAAAAAAATACAGCCGTAGTGACGGCGAAACAGGCTCAAAATCTCACATGGGTATTACTTGCCAGTTGATCATGCTAAAACCACACAATTCACAAAAACATTTCAAAGCAGAATTTTGAGTGAAGATTCATTTGTTTTCAACCAAAAATTTAAGGAGAGCATGTATACATAAAGCAAACATCCATGGAGGTTAACATAAAACAAAACAGAGGACTATTCTAAATTGAAAAACCTAAAAATTTAAGCAAAAATCAGAAAATATGAACATATTGTTTTTGAAAAACACCCCCCCACACTTAAACATGGCATTGTCCTCAATGAATAAACATTTATACTCAAATATAACAAGAAATTTAAAGAGATCAGAAACTCCCCTGGAGTTGCAAACGGCTTGAAGTGCTGCCATCCGGTGCCAAATGAATCTCCAATAAATTCCTAACTATTTGGGACAGGTAATAGACAAAAACGTGAAGTTCATCTAATCCTAGAAATAATAAATAAAAACAGTAACTAAAAGCAATCCTAAGTAAAGCTAAATGCAATGCAATTTATATATACAATGCAAACTAAATGGAAACTAAATGCTAAACGAAAAAGAAATAAAGAAAAAGAAAGACTAACTATCTCCGTTTCCGTGCTTTGCTTCCTTGCGGTACCAACTGCTCCTAAAGGCGCTCTTGTCGTGCGCAAGACTCTTGTAAGGCAGCGAGGGATGCACGAACCTCATTCTGGAAATCTAAAAGCTTGTGGTAGACATCACTGACGGAAGGCTTAGGTGGAGGGGCATGGGATGTATCGGGCCTGTCAGCCTCGGTAGCTGCAGCATGTCTCTTTCTCTTCGGGTTTGTCCAACCTTCTGCTGTTCGGGTGTATCCAAGGATGTCTAAGGTATCCAAAGTCAGTGTTGTATCCAGTGATGGAATTTTATCCTCACCACTGACATCCACACCTTTGTCTTCAAATAGGGTGCTCAGAATAATTGGAAAAGCAAAATGCTTGACTTGTTGGTTCCGAACCACATTCCACATCTCATGAATAACCGTCTTAGACCAACTTAGCCCTTTGGCTGTGGACGGAATGCCAGTCAATAGAGAATCAATGAGAAAAGCATCCAGAACTCGCACACCCGATTTCATGTTCACTCTAGGCATGACATTCTTATTAACTAAGTGTGCTAATATGCCATCCCGGATTTCTAGGTGCTTGAAGTTTACCACGAGATCACCCTTGTTGTTGTTGGAGTGATATACATCAAGATGCTCCAATGCATCTTCTTTCGTCCGCGCAACATTATTATAAAAGCGTACCCGATGCCCCGAAACTCGAGTAATTTGTGCACTTTCACCCTCCATCGGTACTCCATACTTCTGAGCTAAATATTCATGAGTGATTTTTATAATTGCGCCCTTAACTCGAGAAGTAATAGTAGTACTGTCTTTTCCTTGTTCCTTATGCATCACATTCGCATAAAATTGAGCAACCAAATTGGGGCAGTAATAACCTTTAATGTTCAGCACTGGACCCCATCCGAGCTTGTCAAAAGCTGCAGTGATCCCATATTGCTCATCAATGTCATTAGCAACGGATGCTTCAAAAACAAATTGGTAAGTGCGCATACTACGAAGGCACCAATCCCGACATGCTGGACTATTAAACTGATTATCCGCAAAAGCACTATCATGAGGACCTTCCTCATGTTCCGAATCAGACATGTCCTGAGGAGAAGCATCGGAGTCACTATCGACGATGGTCAATGCGAGAGGCGAATAATCTTCTCGGGTAGGTGAGTTCTCAACAGATTCCACACGCTGTTTTCCCTTATCAACAGCCACAATTGCTTTTATATTACCTTTTCTGCGCTTATAATGTCTTTCCCGACCCATTGCTGCAAGAATACCTGAAAAGTGTAGGAATTCAATCCATTAAGTATCAAACAACGACAAACTTGCATCACCAAGTAGAATTTCCACACATTCAAATTGAAATATTCAAAACAGTATAGGGAATGTCATCAACATCACCAAGCCAGAAAATATCCCAATTCTAACGGTAAGATGAAGCAATTCTAATAATTTGGCAACACAAAAGGATATGAACTCGCAATTCAACAAAGTCAACAGATTCACAATGTGATGCTGTCAAATTCAACAATGTAGACCAAGAGAAAATAAGAGAACAATTTCTCAACCTGCGGAAAACACAATTTAAGTCCAAGAACCAAGAATCACGGATAAGTGCAAGGGTGCAGTACTTAAACTATAATGTCAGTATGAACACACAAACACCATCACAATTCAATCACTCATAGCAACAGAGTATATCGAAATACCAATGCAATGCAACATAATCACAATACTCAATTAGAATTTCAAAGTTTTCTTTGGGTTCAAAGATTAAAGAACAAATAAAACAATTTAAGCATAGAAGAAAACTAGGAAAGTCTACCGTCGATGAAAGCGAGCAGAGGACGAGTTGAGAGAGTGTTTTGGTGTCGATGAAATTGGGGATTCGGGTGTGAGAAAGTAAAGAGAAGATAAGGTGGAAGAGAGGTATTATGGGTTGGCGAGTTGGAGGAATCGGGAAGAGGCTGCAGCGGCGGAAGTATCCGGCGACGGGTTGGGTGAAAAGAGGAGAGATGAGGCGGGGATGAGATGAAGGAGAAAGGTTCGGGTCTGGTGTGGTGGCACCGGATCTGGAGCAGCGTCGGTCAAGAGTGGCGGAAGAAGATAGAGGAGAGAAGATGGAAGAGAAAAGAGAAAAAAAGGAACCGGATCTTCGCAGCGTCGTGGGGCGCCGGAATAAGAGGAAAGGGCGAGGAAATGTTCGGTTAAAGCAGAGGAGGGACGCGAGGAAGAAGATGGCGGATTGGGAACGGTTCGACGCAAAGAGAAAAAGAAGAGATAGATTCGGGGTTGACGGGGCTGGGGGTTGTCGGGGCTGGTTTGGTAGGGTGGTGGCGGCGATGGAGTGACGGCGCCGGATCTGAGATGAGGAGGGAGGATGAGGGTGATGACGATGAGAGATGGAGGAAAAAAAATAAATTAGTTTAGAAAAAAAATTGGTAAGGAAAAAAAATCTGATGGGTAAAAAAATAACGTGAGTTTTTTTTTTTTGAAAAGGAAAATTCCTGACACAACCCAAAAAGGGTTGAGTTCACCCTTGTTAGGGTCCAAACAGGGATTTTTGAACATTGAGATTGGAAACCCTGTGTCGACCTGGAGAAGGGTCAAATTGACCCTTTTCAGGTCCAAACAGGGATTTTCTCTTCTTTTTCAGCTCGACCTATGACAGGTCGAGTTTGACCCTCCACGGGTCCAAACATGGATTTTTCGAATTTTTTTTTTACCAACTTCTCACTACCCAAAGTTAGAAAAATGGAGAGCAAAATTTTGGAGAGCAAAATTTTATTGTTGAAATAAAAGCAAAGTTAGAAAGACGGAGAAAGAAATTTTTCCTAAAGTGCACGTGTGCAATTGATGCATGTAAAATGCTAAATACAAGCATGGAACAAGTAACTTAACCATAGAAATGGGCATGGAATTTAAAATTCACAAATAAAACTCAAACAAGAGTTAAATGAAGAAAACTCCCTCTTTGCAGCAATAGAAAGTTGTTCCGATGCAAAACCTATAATGCAAAAAAAAAATTAAAAACTAATTAAATAAAAACCTTAGAAGAAATCAAAACAATAAAAATAAAAGAAAGGATAGAAACGATGGGTTGCCTCCCATCCAGTGCCGTCATTTAACGTCTTTGGCTAGACATAAAGTTGCTACTTCTGATCATGGTCGACATAGGTCGGCGCATCCAAGTACATGATTTCCATGGTTTGGGGTTGGAATCCTTCATAGAAAGGCTTAAGCCGTTGGCCATTAACCTTGAAGATCCTTGAGCTTTTCATATCCTTAATCTCCACAGCTCCATGGGAAAATACAGTGACTACTTCATATGGACCAGTCCACCGAGATCGTAGCTTACCAGGAAATAACCTCAATCGAGAACAAAACAATAGCACTTTCTGTCCAACATGAAAAGCTTTCCTCGATATCATTTTATCATGCCATGCCTTGATCTTTTCCTTATAAATCTTCGAACTCTCATAAGCATCATTTCGAATCTCTTCGAGCTCTTGTAATTGAAGTTTTCTATGATCTCCAGTTTCATCAAACTTCATATTACACTCCTTGACTGCCCACCATGCTTTGTGCTCAAGCTCCACGGGTAAGTGGCAAGGTCTGCCATAT
>AWUE01015187.1:0-20141 GCA_001974825.2 Corchorus olitorius
CGTTGGTCGGTATAGGGGAAATTAATCATTATTTGGTGTAAGGATCTTTATTTGGTGTAAGGCATCATTTGTCAGTGTAATGAAAAATGTCATGAGATACCGAAAACACCCCAACTTTTATCTACAATTTCATTTTTTCTACTCGTCTTCTTCCATGCCACCACTGTTTTGTTCAGAATCCTATTTTTTTTTTGTGAAATTCCATCCTTGTTTGATTCTTAATCGACCCAACTTGGCATAATTATGGGTTCCTTATATTTGCTTTCTGAAAAAAAAGAAAAGAAAAAAAAAGAGCAAACTGAGGGTTCATAAACAAACTGACCTTATCGCTGAAAAACGGTTCAATATTGAGGTCGCCATGGCCAACCCTTTTTTCACTTCCATCAGCACTAATCTCTTTCTCCTCATCTCTTGGGAATGAAGAAGCAAACGTAGTCATTTTTGGACAGTCAGTTATCTCAATAATTTCCAACCGTGGAATTTCAAGAGCTCCACTTCCCAAATAAAAGCATCTCAAGCTGGAACATGACTCAATTTTAATGTACCGGAGATTAGGGAATATGAAGTTATCGGTTGTTGCTTCCTCCTCAATTTCCTGTTCCATCACAACTTCTTTCAGAGTACTGCATTCTTTTACTACTAAATAAGATAGGTGCTTGAGGCTCAACAACCTGGACAGAGTAAAAATGTATTTCAAGCTGCTACAGTTACAAAATTCCACACGTCCAAGGAATTTCAAGTCCACAATTTCATGAGGGTTCCTTCCATTCCATATTTCCATCAACTCAGGAGAGGTGTCTGATAATTTCAAATTACATATGCCATGGTATCCCTAACAGGTCCAATTCACTCAATCAGTCAAATACTTATAATAAATTATACAAGGATGAAAATTAGAAATACACACAATTACAATCCACCTTTTCCCTTTAGTTAATGAACTAACCATATATCTTTTTCTTTATCAATAATGAAATTATCAGAGAAGGAAGGTTATGATTGAATTCATACCTCAACAACATTTACGCTGTACAAAAGTTGTATGGTGGTATTAAGGTCACCGGCCCAACGCCCTTTTCGATCATTATGTGATTCTTTTACTCTCTGTAATTGTGGGGCACTTAAAACTCCTGGAGAAAAGATCTTCAAGCAAGAACACTCTCTCACCATTAATTCTTGCAAGGAAGGAAAGTTGATGGTGTAATTCCCTGGAGAAAAGCTTGTGAGGCGATGTAACCGATTGAGTTCTAAACTTTGCAACTTGCTGAAATTGATCTCATATGTTGGTGTTGCTTCACCTCCCTCATTTGCAACTATTTCTGCCATTCCCCTGCAGTATGCTATCCTCATGGTTGTTAATTGTACCAGATTCTGGACTACTGAGGGTGTAGCCAAGTTTATCATCATGTTGCAGTATGTCACTTCCAAAGTTGTGAGATTTTGAAAAGATGCCGAGGACGGTCCAAAACTTGTCAAATCGCCACACTCGTTAACTTCAAGAATTTCGAGCTTTTGAAGAATGTGCCCTAGCTCTGAATCCTTCTTCTCCCATATATGCTTAAGAAAGTTGCAAGAAGACAATATTAATGTTTTAATTCGTGGAAGTGTCACCGCATCTGGTAGTATCTGAGCATCATCTCCTTCAGAAGATGAAAGTTCTAAACTTTCCAAATTGCAGAATCTTTGGAGAAAATGGCCATCACATATCTTTGAAATGTCATCAGGGTTTGTTAACCGCAAATGCAGTTCCTCTAAAATGGGAATGACCTTGCAAACCAAAAAAAATATAAACAAGTCAATCTCAATGCTGCTTACAACATCAAAAGAAAAAAAATTTCTTTGAAACTTGAAAAAAAAAACAAAGAATATAAAAAAAAGTACTCCGTTTGTTGTAAATACAAGTTTTGTATAAGCAGAAATACCATTTTTTTGGTAAACATTATATCATTTCCTAAACATTTTGTGTAAACTATCTAAATTATAGCTTTTCAAATTTAGATGGGCTTCTATATTGTCAAAATTGGCTTCTATATTGTCAAAACTTAGATGGTTTGATTGGAATTGCATATATATGAGGGTGAAAATTAGCCTTTATATTCCAATTTGCCCAAATCCAAGTGGATTTGACTTGAGGCTTTGCAATTGGTAAGGTAAATAATTAGAAAAAATGATGGACATATGGAAAATTGGAAGATGAAAAATAATTACAAGGTGGAAAAGTTGTTTTTTTCTTTTTCTTTTTTCCTTTGAAGATGTAAAATTGAGTAGAAAATGAAAAGAAAATAAAATTATTTTATCATTAAGATTTAAGACCTTAACCCGAGAAAAAGAAATAAGAATCTCTCTCACTTGAAACCAATAATCTTTGTGAAGAAAGAAGAACAAAGCTATCTCTCCCTCCTTTTTTTTATTTCACTTTTCTTTCCGACGAAGCACCAATTAGAACCATTTTCTTTTCACATTCTCACCTATTCAATAATATTCAAACACGTCGCATTTATATGTGAAATATATAATTGAGTTGGATATAAAATTCGTTCAAACATAAATTTACGTAATGTAAAACATATAAATTCATAATTTGAGGCTATATTTGCTTCCTATTTATTTGATATTTGATACACTTACCGTGTAAATTTTGGACTTCACAAGTGGGTTGAGGAGTTGACACATGTCCATTTTCTGAATTATTAAGTTTTAATTTTTTCAATCTAGTCTCTTGGAGCACATGTCACCCTTATAGACCCGCATGTGTAGTCTACTAAACTCCACTAATAGTGTATTGAATAATTTTTCATTTTATTATACTGAATTGGTGAAAATTACAAAAGTCACTAAATTTACTTGAAATTAATTAGTAATCATGCAACTGTATCAGAAGAAAAAAGTTAAGCATTGTTTATGGGTTGAAATTATAGCTTTCCAATTTTATTTTTTTTGTTACTTAAAAGTTTAGGTGAGGGGAGGGTATAGCTTTTCAAGTTTGATGGGCTTCTCTTGTCGAAATTAGCTTTTGATTGGAATTGCATATGAGGGTATAAATTAGCCTTTTTTTCTTTGTGAAAATAAAAGAAAGTCGCTAAATTTACTTCAAATTAAGTAATCATGCGTCTGGCCATGTTTTTTAAAAAAAAAAATGAAGCATTGAAGGTTCATACCTTTTCAGTCGAAAAAAGTGGTTGTCCAGTTGTGCATTCTGGTGGGTCATTGCTATTCATTTCTTGGATGCCAAGATGTTGTGAATTACTACCTACTATCTTCAGTAAAGTAGAATGATCCGTCTCCAACTTTTTCAACATCGCCCACACTATTGTATGCTGCCCTCGATAGAAGCATTTGAGCTCTCTTAGATTATAAAGCACAAGGGAAGACAGTTGAGCAAACTCGAACCCAATGGGCTCTTCTAATCCTTCTTCTGAAAACACAATCTCCTCCACCGCAGAATTACACAGTCTCAGATTTTCGAGCTGTTGAAGGTGTTTGGCTACTGACACTGGAAATAGACTTTTCAAATTCCGACAAAAAGACAAATCTACTGTATGAAGATTTTGGAAGGAAAGAATTCCTTGGGGATCTTTATTCCAAACATGCTTCAATGCAGGCAGCGAGGAAATATACAGAGATCTTAGTTGAGAGTGTACAACGTGTGGTTCTCTGATATTTAACCCTCCAACCTCAAATATCATTTCAAGTGAATTACATCTGTACACATCAAGATTTTCTAGACTCTGAAATGCTCCAAATATATTAGATGAAAAAATAGTCAATAATGCATCACAATGATAAACTGACATTGCTTTTAATTTGCAAAAGGAACCTGCCAGAAGTTGCTTGTCAAATATCATCTTCACATTTTTCAGGTAGGAGAATTCCATCCTTTCCAAGCTAGGAAGAGCAACCTATATAATTTTAATGCAGATGGCAGAAAAGTTCATAAAGTTAGATCCTAATCAAGGCCAAAAGCTAGCAAGCATAGAGAAAAACTAGAGAGAGCAATAAGAATGCAATTTTATTCACCTTTTCATTGAAGAGAGCCGGCACATGAAACTCACTTTTATTCACCCTAATGAATTCCTTTAATACAGGGCAGCCATTAACCTCCAATACTTTAAGTGCTGGGAATTCAATATTATAGTTTCCTGCACAAAAGTTTGCTAGATTCTGGAGACTTCTTATCTCTAAGGAGTTTAATTGGGGGAAACAAATCGCAACACTCTCATCTTCTATTTCCTCTGTAGATATTATCTCTCTTAGGCGCTGGCATCTTGCTACCTCGAAGTGTGTAAGCTGGACAAGACTTCTGGCAACAGAGGGTGATAATAGATGCTCCAATTCGCCACAGCCTTCAACCGTCAAGCTTTTCAAATTTGCAGCAAAAGTACAATTCTCCGAAAGAGGGCTGTGCCATATTCTTTCAGCATTAATTGAGGACAATCGCAGGCTTTCCAAGCAAGGGAACACAAGCTGCACAGATGGACAAATCTTTTTTCTTAGAAATGAAAGAAACTTAGCTTAGTTACGTACTAATTCACTGTTAGTAATTTAAAAGGAATAAAATAGTAATTTAAATACCTGTTTATTGAAAAGTGGCAGGGGATTGGAACTCGTAGCTCGCTCCTCATGAGATGTGGAACACCTTTTGTCTTCAAACCAAAAGCTAATCAGTTTCGGCAGACCTTCAAGTGTCATGGACTTTAATTGAGCGCACTCAATTTTCTTCCTCATGATATATTGGACCTCCGAACCATTGCGAATATGAAGGTTCTTTAGATGCGGCAATTCTACACCATCAATTAACTCATCAAGCACATTCTTGATACCTTTAAGTTGGTATAGATGTAGATCTTCAGTTTTCTTCAATAACATTCTCACCGCATGATCCAAATAAATGCTTGTATATATCTTCAATTTCAAAGTTCTTGAGTATTCAAACTCACTGTACCAACGCCGCTCATCTTCAATCAAAATACTGAATCTTTCCAATCTCTCAATGAAAAGATCTTTTGGAACTATTTCGGCATTGGGGATATGAACATACAAAGTGGTAAGATGAGACAAATGCTTTAGTTCATCAAGGCTAGCATTTCTCCTTCCGCTGCTATGTACTTCACCTTCCCATTGAACAAAGCTATTGTACAAATATAATTCTTCCAACTTGGACAAACTTGATAGAACATTTGGTGGAATGAGCTGAAGTTTAGAACAATGACTCAAATCTAACAGCCTTAACCGAGTCAATTGCGCTGTCTCCTCGGGCAGGGCTTCAATAACTGAACGTGCAAGGCTAAGGATTTCTAAATTCTTCAGCTTTCCAACAATGGTTATATCTTGCAGTGCACAATCACTGAGACACAGTGTGTGAAGGTTTGTAAGGAGACTAATTGAAACAGGTAGGGAGGAAAAATGCATTCTAGTGAAATGTAAGACATCGAGTCTTTCCATCCGTCTAAAGAAGTTGGCTGGAATTTCCAATGCGCCTACATTGTCCAAGCGCAATAAGGAAAGACGTAAACCTTCCATCTCATCAGGTAGCTCGGTCATAATACGAGGACAACGAAAGTTAATCGCACTGCAATTCTCCTTCATCTCCTGGGTAGGCCAGTCTTTTAGCTCTTCACCATCTCTTAAGACAAACATATGGCGGTCTCTTGATGCAATCAATAGAGCAACATCCCAAACAACATCATGGATATCAAACTTTTCATTATTATAGCTATCAAGTAACAGGCAAGAGGCTTTCAGATTACTCACCACAGTCAATACTCTGTTTCTTGTTTCCTCTATTGTGATGCCTTGAAATAATCTCATACCAATAACATACTTCAACAAGTCCTCAATCAAACCATTGCGGCCCAATAAACAGCAAAGCAAGAAAGTGAATTTAACTTCCTCGCTTTCTAAAAAATCGTAGCTAAGCTTTATAGCTGAATGTACAGTCGTTGCTACCCCTTTGAGGTTTACTGTTGAAGGCTTCTGTAATTGGCACAGAGCATCCTTCCAATGGAACGCCTCTTTGTTCCTCAAAGCCCCTGCAACTGTGGCGATGGCGATTGGCAATTTTGCACATTTCTTTGCCACCTCGATAGCCGTAGGCTTTATATCAGAACTTTCAACAACATAACCGGCCTTCTTCTTAAAAAGGTTCCAGGTTTCTTCTTCAGTGAGAAGGCCAACCACAAAATTTTTCTCACTGTTCATCCCATTGGATAAAACATTGAGATCTCTGGACGTCAGCAGTATCTTGCACCCCTTGTGTTCATCTGCAACTGGAATCCCAACTTCCTCCAGATCTAATCTTTCCCATACGTCATCCAGAACAACAAGAACTTTTGTCTCTCTCTTCAATCTTTCTCGCAGTCGATCAGCCCTCCTAACAATACTCTGTTCGTCAAATCTTAAACCCAGTAACTCAGCAATATCATTCTGAATTGTCTTGACATCAACAGTCTGAGTCACTTTTGCCATAACCACATAATCAAATAGCCTCCCCTCCTTAACTTGTCTAGCAACTTCTTTAACAAGCATGGTCTTGCCAACGCCACCCATGCCATGCACTCCCATGATGTTGATTTTATCATCGTTCAGCGCCTCCATGATTCCTTTCAAAAGCACTTCTCTTGACTTGAATTCTTCAAAACCTTTAACAAATGCAGCAGTGACACTGGCACCTTGTGGAGCTGGACGATAAGAAACCTTGTCAAATTTGCCCTGTTCAAGCAACTTAGCCACAACCTTCCCCTTCTCTTCAGCTTTCACACTATGCTTATAACGAGCCCAGAGATTCGGACACAAGCCAACGAAACATTTTTTCTTAGCTTTCTCCTCATCTGCAATTACTTTCTCTACTTCATCAGCGATCTTCTGGTCGACCGTCTTCTGCCACTTTTTAACATCATCTTCAATCTCTTCCCCGTTTTGTCTAGCGGCATCAACAGAATGTTGAACTCTCTTTCTTTCATCCTTCAGGCTCTCAACTTGATTCTTGAGAGTTTGGACATTGTTCTCATGATTGGAAATGTATTTGATTTTGTTTTTGATGGGGGAGATAATCAATTGTACAGCAGGCGTGAAAATAGAGCTAACAATGCCTACAACAAACTCCATCTTTTTTTTTTCTCTCTTAACGTTGTAAGAAACAAAGTAAGAGAACCACAAAACCTTAAAGTAAACTAAAAAAAGAACAACAGAGGGGAGCAAAGCCGGAAAAGAAAAATACAATGAAAGGAGCAAGTAACAGCAAAGCAATCAAAAGAAACCAAAGGGCCTGAAATTGGAAGGGTTTCTAGCGGCGTACCTCCTCAGTCCTCAGAAGATGACAATATTTCCCTTTCCCTTTCTTCACCTTGGCTGTCTGATGAGAATGAAGATTTGACAAATTAAGAGCAAAGTGACAATTTTTTTTTCTTTTTTCTAACACCAAGCAGAGCAATAATTAATTTGACAGAAGCAACTCAAGAGAAAGAAAGAAAGTTTGAGTTTAGATTAGATAACTGAAGCTGAGAACACTGGAGTGATTACAGATGTATCGGCCAAGTGACCAGGCACGATCAAATCCAACTTTGAACAATGAAGACAAAGGGAGATTTTGAATGATGCAACAGGGATTCGATTTGAAGAAGGAATTGGTGATTTTTTTTTTTCTGCAAAGTAAACGTTTACTTAACATCAGTATAGTTCTCATTGTCTGAAATCAAACATAAACATCACTATCAAACCAAATAATTCAAACAAAGCCCACCACCAACCCAATAATTCAATATAAATAAATAGTAAACGACGACTTAGCTTTAATTTCCACCAATAACTTTGAATTGTCCGCCACTAGTAGCCAGTGTCTGTCGTGTCGTAGTATTGTCTGTGTCACCGAAAATTATTGTGTCCGTCTTTTCGTTTGAATAATGAATACGCGTGGAATTTGAAAATGGAATAGAAAAGAAGAAACCTTTAGCATAAGACGCACCGAGTAACAGATTCATAGCCATAGAAACCATCTCCTCCTTTCTTTTGCTTCGGGAAGACAATTTTTTTTTCTTTTAAGGAAAATATTAAGGCAAAATAATTTTTATAGTGTTTTTTTTTAAATGTAAATCACTTCGTATATATATCCCTTCTAATTATGCATATGATTAATCACAATCAAGTCAGATTAGTTCATTTTGAGGTAAAAGTAAAACTCCCTAATGATATTTTTTTGAGATCATAATTATTTTTCTTCCTTTTTCTTTTTAAAGGAAAATATTAAAAAAAATTAGTGAACTTAGTAAATTTTTATGTAAATCAAATATATTTGCATCTCTTTTGACAATTAACCATATGTATAAGTAATTAGATATACTTGAATCAAGTCGGCTCATTTTATGATAAACAATCATTTATGTCATTTATAAAATTCGAATTCAAAATTTCACTTATACAAAAACAAATACTCCCTCCGTCCCATTTTGTTTGTCCATCTTTCCTTTTTGGGATGTCCCAAATTATTTGTCGCTTACCATAAATAAACAATATATTTACTTAAACTCTCAAATATATCCTTATTTTTATCATATTACTATACAAAACCCAAAAAAAAACTTACAATCACCAAGGGCTATAATGGAAATCAATAAAATTCAACCAACTTTCTTAAAATTTGTGAAAGTCAATACATACCAAACAAAATGGGACGGAGGGAGTATATGATTGGTTGCCTTGAAAACTGAAAAGTGTTTGTAAAGGAGAGAATTGTGCAATAGCTTTTGTTTCTTCACTAATTTTCTTTTGACAAAAGAAATGGGGAAAAGCAAAGAAATTGCAATAGAATTTTAAATTCATGATATTACTACTAGACTAGACAAACAGGTACATAGTGGTTAATCGGAGTTGGTATGTGTCACATTCCAATGAATTTTCATATATTTTCCTCAAGAAATTAGTTTGATAAAGGTCACATTCAACGATTATGACTTCTTTCTTCATTGCAATTTGCAGATGAACACAATGTGTAAAAAATCATAAACTCGATCGTGACATCATTGAGCCAACGATCGTGACATCAAATTCAAGGGTTAACTAACTTCTTACTCACTAGCACAGCTAGTAGATACCATCATAATGTTGTATACTTGTAATATTAAGTAATCTATATATAATCAAATATAACAATTGATGTTTATTATCATTATCACTATTATCATTAATTAGATTGGTCTTCAAAATATTGATTCTTTTTTTTTTTGTTTTTTCTTCCACAAAGTCGAATCTTTCACACCTTATGATATTTCTTAGAGCAACACGTGTCACATATTTTTGGATGAATAATCTTACAATAAAATAAATAAAACTAATTTTTGTGGTACAAAAATAAAACTATTTGATATAATTGAAACTTGAAATCCTAGTAGCAAATCTATATGTATATAAGTTTAAACTTCAAAACCATTGACCTGAAATATCTAAAATAATCTTTTTAATTTTAAATGTTTAGTATTCATTTAAAGGGTAAACATGTATTTATCAAATTAAACTTTTAAGGTTCATTATGTAATTTCATTTATCAATTAAATTAAATATATTATTATATTAAAATTTATAATTTCTTTTACCGCACCCTTATTTCAATTAATTTTTAATTCCTATGTAATATATATAATAACTAAAATACTTACATTATTAAATGTAATACTATAATAACTGAAATACTTACATTAATTAAATTCTTAGGTATTTTTTTAATTCAAATTCTTAGGTATTTGTGCAAACGTATTGACTAAAAAGAAATATTGTTTTGTTGGCAAAAAAAAAGAAATATTGTTTCCTTAATAATAAATAAATCGGATCTTAATATCTTTTATAATTTTGAAATTTTGTTTGACATTGATCTAATTTAATAAATCAACCACTAATGTTCAACTACTTTTCTTTGGTATAGTTTTATATATAATAATAATGTGTTGTATCTTATTCACTACAACTTTGTTAGTAATCTTAGACTTAAAAAATTAATAACATTCACCATTGATAAAGTTATTAAGCATGTAAGGTTGCTACATTTCTTGATATAATACTATAGTTTAGCTTTCTAATTAGTAAGCACAAATGAGAAATTTGATAACCAAAAATTGCTAAGAATGTAAGGTTATTAAATTAGTTGAAAGTTATCTAAAAAAATTAGTTGAAAGTAGTATAATGCCTTTTTAATGATCATTATAGTTTTTTTTTGTAACCTTAAATAAGATCATTACCTTTTTGCTATGTTATTTTAGATCACATTGATCATTCATTAATTTGGTAGAGTTATAGCGAGATATCAATTTTAATTTTACTTCAACTTGCCAATGATACGCATATATAGTATATAAATTATTTCTCTATCACCAAAAAAAAGGAAGGACATATGAATTAGTAACTAGGAACCAATTTTGTACACCTAATTTTATACTTCCTTATGTTGCATTAAGTTTAGTTATAAGTTATAACCTTATATGGAAATTTGACTTACAGGTCCGGGTATGTTTGGTTGAATTGTGAGATTTTGGAGAAATATGATAATCAAAATTACAAAAAATGTAATAAGATAACCAAAATCACAAAAGATATAAGGTTATTGAATTGGTGGATAGTATTATACCTCTTTTGTGATCATTATAGGTTTTTCAGTAACTTTTGAGAAAAAAATGGCAAATATTCACCGTTGATGAAAGTTTACTAATGTTATTAAAAAATAGGGATTGTTAAGTAAATTTTTAATAACTTTTATAGCATTTTTAGTAAATTTAAGTACGTAATGAAATTTGTAACACTTTATTGATGATAAAAGGTTACTAAAATTAATAAGAATGTAAGGTTCTTTCAATCTAGATAGTACTATAATGTTTTCCATAACCTTTTAAGTAATTAATCTTAGATAAGAAAATCAGTAACGTATCTTTATAGTGTAAGGTCATTAAATTAGTTGATAGTACAATACATTTTTTATGATTATTTTAGCTTTTTCGGTAACTTTTGAGGAAAAAAATGGTAAATCTTCACCATTGATGAAAGTTTACTAATATTATTAAGAATGTAAGGATTGATAAATACAATTTTAAAAACTTTTATAGCTTTTTTAGTAGATTACTCAAGTAATTAAATTGGTAACTTTCATTATTGATCATAAAAAGTTACTAAAATTAATAAGGATGTAAGATGACTTTTTTTTGCTACAAAAGTACCAGAAAGTAAAAGAGATGGCAGTAACTACGGCCTCAGGATGCCAACCCCGATCCGGTCTTCAATAAGGATGTAAGATGACTTGAATCTAGATAGTACTATAATGTTTTTCGGCAAAAAAAAATTAAGAATGTAAGGATTGGTAAATACAAATTTTAATAACTTTTTTTTAGCCTTTTTAGTAGATTACTTAAGTAATTAAATTTGGTAACATTCATTATTGATCATAAAAAGTTACTAAAATTAATAAGGATGTAAGATTATTTGAATCTAGATAGTACTATAATGTTTTCATAAATTTTATAACATTTTAATTAAGTAATCTTAGATAAGAAAATTAATCAGCGACCAATATTACTAATAATGTAAGGTTATTAAATATAGTAGACTGTAAAATACCTTTTTGGAATTTGGATAACCAATACAAGTTTTTTAGTAATTTTATGTAAGAGAATTGATAACTATCTTATTACTTAAGTTACTAAGGATTTAAGGTTACTTAATTTTTATTGATAGCATCGTAGCCTTTTTAATAACCTCTAAAGGTATTTTTTGGGGTTACTTATGTAAGAAAATCGGTATTAATTACTTACTAAAGATGTAAGATATCAATTAATTAGAATATAATTAAGGTTGTTAAATTTGTTGATAGCATCATGCCTCAATTCTAGACGTCTTTTTTAGGCATCTAATAAAAAAACATGTCACTCGATAAGTCTTGGTCCGAAAACGTCTTTTTTTATGCATCTAATAAAGATGTCACTTGATATTTGATTAATAATACTATCTATGTAACAATACTGGATTAATTCTAACTAAATTTATATAATTAAACATAAAAGTAATAATAAAATGCAATAGATGTAACATAAAATCAAGAAAAAATATTGTAAGTTTCTTTACAACTTTGCCTTAATTGATGTTAAAAAATTTCGAAAGATTTAATTTGAGGTGAAAACGAATTAATTTTGCAAAAGAATATGAAATCCAAAAATAGAAGAAGAAAGAAAAATCGAGCTTTCTATATTCCAAAAACGATACTTGCTGCAATCAATTAAAAATAAAAAGTTGATTCTCATCCATTTCAAGAGCTTCGTAGTTTGAAATTTTAGATAAGTTTCAATTGTTAAACCAATAAATTTTCCTACGTATCATGAATATTGGTGAGAAGTTCTTCAAAAAAAGGTTTAGAAGAGAAAGAAAATAAGATGAAAAGAGGAAGGAAACAACCTTAAAAGTATTTATTATTCCCTCCCTATTATGGATTAATTAGGATTAAGTGATTTTAATGGGATTTTTTTTGTACAAGTTAGAATATAGTAGTAGCATTCAAAACTTATTTGATAGCGAACATTATAGTTATTTTGATATAATCTTAAATAGTTTTAAGTAAGAAGATTCATAACCTTTTTTTTTATATATAAAAAGTTACTAAAATCATCCAAGAGCGCAATTAGCTTTGTAGAGAGCATTATAGCTATTTTAATACCTTTTATAATTTTTTTAGTAATTTTAGATTACAAATTTAATAACATTCATAATTGACGAAAATTATTAAAAGTAATAAAAACATAAGGTTACTGAATTTGTTGATAGGACTATAGCTTTTTTTTTTTTAATAATCTTCGCAATTTTTTTTACTAATCTTAGATTTGAAAATTATACTCCTCATTAAATTGATAAAATGCTACTAAATTTATTAAAGATGTTAGGTTACTAAATTACCTTATACTATAAAAATTTTTATACCCTTTATAACTTTTTTAACAATCTTAAAGAAGAACATTGGCAAATGCCATTATTGATAAAAAGCTATTAAAATTACTAACACTATAAGGTTAATTACTGAATTTATTGATAACATTCAAAAACCTTTGATAACTTAAATAGCTTTTTAATGAACATTTGATGAGGAAATTGATAATCTTATTCTTATTCTCTTTTTTTTTTGCATCAGAGATCGATAACCTTTTTAATTGATTAATGTTTAATTTTCGTTCTTAATAGCCCTGTAGTTTTTTTAGTAAATTCAAATAAGAAAATTGATAACCTTCCTTATTGAAGATAATCATAATTGTATAATAATTTAAGTTTTTTTTTGTTCGTTCAATGAGATTAATTATTTCAAATCTCTGTAAACTAAATGACCAGATTTTGATGATTAATTAATCAAAATTTATGAAAATGAAAAGTATGCATGTGTGGAGTATATGATTTATCAATTATTAACATACGTGCAGCGCACGTGCTTTAACTAGTATTGATATAATTGTGGATTATAGCCACGATTACAGAAATATTTGTAGGTTACAAATACAATGGAAATACTTCTACTCTACTTGTAGAATAGGAATTATGGCGATATACCATGAAGAATAAGAATCATGGCGATATGCCATGAAGAACAACCACCTGAGACAATCAACCTTTGATGCAGAAATCCTTTCTGAAGAAGAGCTTTAGAAAGTGTTCCCCACCCAGCATATAGACTGCTACCTTCAGAAAACAATTGCACATCATGATACAACAGAACACTTGCACCTCTAAACCGAATTCAGTTACTCGTTTTCTCAGAAATTTCAGCCTCTTTTTTGATGGTATCATATAGAGTTTCAACTAGATTAAGCAGAAATGCATCTGAACCGTGTTTCGCCAGTAAAGAGATTGACACAGGAAGATTATTATGCATCCCCAGTGGAATGCTTACCTGCAGAAAGGATGGTTATTTGAAGATGCTGATAATAAGTCTCAAAAGCCTAATTGATAACAAGTAGGAGATGGGAGTTCTTTGTGTGTGTGTGTGTGTGTGTGTTTTTTTGGTGCACGTGATCAAGGGGAGAGAGAAATATAAACCTGACAGAATCCGGATACTCCAGCAACAGAGAGCAAGCTAAAAGCTCTAGCACGAAATACTTCCAATGAGGATGGATTTGATTGAAGTTTTGGTGGATACCCTGGAACAGTAGGGAGAGCGAGGACGCCATGATCCTGAAAAGTTGCACATAAGCAGCATGATGATGTTTCTTTTTCTCATCTGTTTAACTGAAATGCTAGCTTAAAAGAGTATTTAACCAACGGCGGAGTTGAGATAATTCCTTCCTATATCTCTGTTTCCTTCCAAAGCAGAACACGAACGCCAATGAAGTCGATGTTAAATGCTTGGAATAATGGAGGAACTGTCTAAAATGAGTACTAGATTATATTCTATGAATGAGCTAGTAAGTCTTTGCTCCATTATCTATGACCTACTTTTTCTTCAATCATGTATAAATTATTCAGTCATAAGAAGATTCACCAAAATGCAATCATCAACTTCAAAGTAGTAGAAAATTTGGCTAGTTATCAAGAAAGAGTAAGTACCCCAAGAAGAGATGCAAGAGCAGCACGTAATTCAGTCTTAACAGAGTGACAGACATCAATGTTTTCTTCTGGTGTTCTAACAGCATCCCATATCCGCTCATGTAGTCCTGGACCTAAAGCAGGATTCACCGTTGTGACCCATTCAGCATGGTTCTTCTTGAACTCATACCTATGCTTCAAACAGAAATCAAGTCCAGCAGTCAATACACAAAGATTCTTTGTCTAGCTAGCGTGCACCTAAACAATGTCAATGTGAGAATTAGTCAGGTTTGATTGAATCAGCTAAAGTTCCAACGCCCTTTGCACCTTTGAAGCAATCGCATTGCACTCGAAAGGGCTGCCAGGGATGGTATATTATACGCCTGCTCTTCATTCCCCTTACTCATGAAGTGCTGCAAACTTGGTACTTTTTCCTTCACATAGTCTCCAAGAACTATCTGCTTTAGAATTTGACCTGTGCTGGCAAAATATAACATTCATTTTACATGCTGCAAAACTTTCATAACTCAAATGAAGACCAGAAAATCTATAAAAATACTTCCATTTTCTATTTCGAATGACTCAACTTCTGTTTTGTTATCACTAAGTGTAAAAGAGGAGATATACTTGATGAAAACAAATTTCTCGCGATTCTGGATGCCTCTAAACCTGAAGAGATTCTATTATCTCCATACCATAAATGGATTTTTAAAAAGTCTACTAATCGAACTTCACCAATAAAAGAATCCAATAGTTTGACTATTACCTCCAAAGAGCTTCTCCACTGATTTTACAAGAACTTGAGTCGTTAGATGGTTTGGAATGCTTGACAAGCTGAAACAATCTTCTGGAATAATAATCTGACTAGGTCTGACAGGATCCATATTAGGTAAATGCAGTAAAACACGTCCAACTCGATTCAAAATTACAGGATCTCTAGCAAACCATCCTAGACGAGAACTGATGTTAGAAGAATGATTCATCAAATCTACAACTTATGTAGATTGAACCCTATTTATGTAGTTAGTAAAACAGTTTAACTCTGCAAATAAGTGCAGCATATGAAATTATAGTATAGAGTTAGACTTGACAGGAATATATCTGACTATATGTTATGACAGAAAAGATTACATTTTCGATCAAATTAATCTTTTCAAATATACTTGCATAGTTGCATAGATTATCAGAACTCTTATTTCCTCTTATGCATATAGAAATTCAGATGATGCCATCATATTACTCCTTACCCACAGTATCAAAACTCTGTGCCATAGGAGTAACTCCAGAAGTAGAGATAGCATCATGAGAAGGCCGAAACCCCAGAATCCCACAATATGAAGCAGGAACTCTCACGCTTCCTCCAGTGTCGGTTCCTACGTTAGATAAAAATTTTAATAACCCAAAAGAAAAATCAAGGAAAACCAAGAAACAACACCATGTTCATGAAGAAATACACACCTAAAGAGAAGTCAACAAGGCTTGCACCTACTGCAACAGCAGAGCCACTGGAAGATCCTCCAGGTACTCTATCTGGTGCACATGGATTTGTGGGAGTGCCATAATGTACATTTTCCCCATTTATACTGAAAATGTTGAAGAGTTGCTAAAATCAAGCACATAGCAGGCATATGAAGAAATCTTATGAAAAGAAAATTTAAGTACTGTAAAATGAAAAGGTAAAGAAACTTTTAACCTGTATGCCATTTCATCCATGACAGTCTTGCCAACACAAGTGGCACCTGCCCTTAAGACATCCAGCACAGCTGGTGCCGTTGATACGGCAGCTGAATGAGTCCTTTTCCAGTCAGGGTTTCCAAACCCAGTAACATATCCATCCACATCAAATCTGTACCCAATTTTTAACTAAACTAATCATTCTCAAGCACCCAGACAACATAAAAGGAAGAAAAAGGAAGATCAATACTCAAAAGCTGAATTGATCTCTAAGTTTGCAAATACACACACATTTTCAACATAATAGCCAAGTGATGAAACAAATATAAAAGACTTATCACATCTTTATAAAACAGTAGCAGCAATTCTGATGTGTTATCACATTCCAAATTATTCACAAAAAGAAGCTAAAAACAGATAAGCTTTGGTTTTTCTTTATAGAATCAAATATCAAATTCACATTCAAAAAATATCAAATACTAGAAAGTCAAAGCCATGCATATCCAAACCCCACATAACAGGGGCAAACTCCAAGTCCAAATTCAAAGTGTAAGCGTCTAATACTAACTAAAACAGTAAGTTTCAACAGTAGCAAGATTAAAGCTATCTTAAACTAAGCAGCAACTAAAAAGAAAGATTTTAGAATTTCAGTTTGTGAACCCGGCTGTGATTGTTATCAATTTTCTCTCCTTCTTTTCCTCTCTTCTGATTTTCCTGGAATACTACCATTTGCAGTTTGGATTGGTTTCTTGACAAAAGATATCATAACCGAAGACTTGGAAGGAGCTTTAACTCTATGAGTCCTGTGAAAACTAGTAGTATTTACCAAAGCATCAGTAGGGTTACTTGAAACATCTTCATACACCTTTGGCCTCTTCAAGAAGTCACCACCATGTTCAAATACTTCATCGGAAATCCTTTTAACAAAATCTTCCTTTGGCCTCGGGAAATTTAACTTGATAAGCTCTTCATCCTCTTCTTCCAGCTTCTTCTTCTTCTTTTCTGCATCTGAGCTGTGCATTTTCTCAAGCATGTCATTAGCACTCACAGTAGCATGTCTGGCCTTCATAGACTTTAAATAATCAAGTGCAGCAAGTTTGTCCATCTCTCTTCTTGAATCCAAAGTTCTGTTCTCCAAAGCTTTCATGGAATTCCCCTTCTCTTCAAACTCTCTTTTCAATTTCCTCTTCCCTGCTTCCTCGTCCGCCGCACGCCAGGGTTCAAAACACCGTCTTGCGCCTTCACCGGCATCATATCCCGCACTTTCATCTGCTGGTTCTTCCGTCGACCGACCCTCGGAAGCTTCGCCGGATCAAAGTCCGGCGGATAATACTTTTGTACAACTTTTCTTTCACCCATTACTATTTATTTACTACTATATTACTCGATCAATGGAACTATATGAAATTCATAGGCAGAATTCAGAAGAAATTTTACAAAAATAACCTTTCCTATTCCGGCCAGGACTTCTGTTTTCATGTCAAAAGCAATAGTCGGCAAACAAGTTTCTCTTTAAATTAAAAAAAAAAAAAAAACTTGGAGAACAAGCATTGAAGAACAAGAAATTAAAATTCAAGAAGCATGTGATTGCTTTGTTTCAATCGTCAACTTATCTATATGAAATAAAATTTACTCCATAATTTAATTTAACTCACATGTCTTTAACAGCAAAAGTGAGGCCACTAAGTGGAAGTTGCAGAGAAGAAGGAGTGGGTTGAAGAATGAATTTCTCCATGAAAGCTCCAAATTCCAAGCTTTTTGCCATGTCTGAGAGAAGCAGAGGTTGCTGTCTTGCTGAGGGAACTCTGCAACAGCTCTCAGTTTGAACTTCAAAGATAAAAAGTTCAATCTCTTAGATTGTCTTGTCAGCACGCCATGTTGGCATTTCTTCTCAATGAGTGCTCTGTTATGACTCTTCTACCCTTTTGTTTCTTTCTTATATCGTTGGCTTTTTTTTTTTGAGATAATATATCGTTGGCTTCTGTCAGTTAAATTGAAGGTTAAATACGAGATTTCATGTAGTTTGGTCGGACCAATCCTTGGCAGGCAGTTACAAAAAGAAGGCAATTTCTGAAAAAAAAAAAAAAACTTCAATTGAAGTTCCTAATTTTACTCTTTTTTTTTGCCAAGTTCCTAATTTTACTTGATGAATGCTCAACCAATAACTTAGTAATGTTCCCTAAAAAAAAAACTTAGTAATGTAACAATGATGTTCATTGCCAAGTGCCAACTAAATAAAAAAGTTTCGGTTTAGATTTCTTTTATTTTTTCTAATTTCTTGATTCTTATTTTTCATTACACATACAACATATTTCATTCACTTTTTTTTTAATTGGCCTGTAACACATTAGATTCTGACTTAATTCGGAATTGAGACGGATTTGACCCCAAATAGATAGAAGTTCTCTTACCATCCACTTCTTCTATCTACAAGACTCAAATATGACACCTCACTTAGATGGTATAAAACTCCTTCCATTTAATCTAATAGTTTTCGGTGTATTTGATTCACATGCAAAAAGATTTAAAAAAAAATACAATTGGATATGTTCCAATATATACTAAGAACACCTAATCTTCTCAAAATGAAAAGAAATTAACTCCAAAGTTTTACTCCCTCAGTCCCTAATTATGTCCATTCTTGATCAACAAATATCAAACTTTGACCATTGTTTATAAAAAATATATAAAGTAAAATAATTTTTAAAAATAACACTTATAATCTTTTTTTTTGGATAATTAATTGATTTCATTACCCAGCAAAAAGCAAAAGTTTTTACAAAATAAAAAATGGTTCAAGGAACATGAGACAAATTACAAGGAAAAGAAAAAACAGGAAACTTAGCTAATTACACCAGGGATAGCTAAGTTCCAGTTACTACAAATCTTCCTATTGATATAGTCGGACCTGACTCCAGCCAAGCCATGAAGCCTGTAGCGAATAGTATCAGCAATTTAATGAAAAATCGCCTCAACAGATTTTGGGTTCTTGCCAAATAATCTAGCATTCCTCTCAAGCCACACATAATAGCAAAAACTGGTCCAAGCAAGTTTAAGAACAAGAGTAAGTAGGGACTTGCCCTTAAACCCCTTAATAGCCCACTGAAATTCATAATTCCAATCACCAACCTCTCTAGAAAAACCACATGTTGTAAGAACCTTCCGCCAAACCGATTTAGAAAATTCGCATGAGAAGAAGATATGATTTCGACAATCAACATAGGATTGACAAAGCAAACATTCAGTGGAATCCAATGTTATCCCCCAATGCATCATTCGATCTCTAGTTGGAAGTCTATTCAAAACAACCAACCAAGATATAAATGAGCATTTGGGCACTTGCAATGGAAACCAGATTAACTTTTGCCAGACTTGTTTTTCCTGTTGATGCCTAAGAAGTTCATAAACATCAGCAGCTTTATACTTATCACCTGCAAAAGGCCAGTGAGTAGACCCTTGTAATATATACTGATCTACAAGAACTCTAAACTTTAACAACTTCTTCAAACTCCAACTATATCTCTGCAAAATCGGAATATCCATAATATTCCTTCCTTTAAGAACATAAGCTGAAATCCAGGAGACCCACACTGAGCCAGGCTGAATATAAAGAAGCCACAAGTTTCTAATGATGCATGCTCTATTCCAAAAGTATAAGTCCTTGAAGTCAAGACCCCCTCGGATTTAGGATGACAGACCTGCTCCCAACTGACTTTGGCGCCTTTACTATTGCCTGTTTGCCCTTTCCATAAGTAGCTTGCACATAACTGATTTACTTTGGTGATGACAGATTGCGGTAAGATAAAATTCACACACCAAAAGTTCTGCATGCTGAAGAGAACGGTTTGTATTAGTTGACATCTACCAGCATACGAGATACTTTTTGCTGTCCATGACTGAATTCTCTTAGTGATCTTTTCAATAAGAGGAAAACAATC
>AWUE01015188.1:0-30437 GCA_001974825.2 Corchorus olitorius
AAGCTGCACCTTTTTACACTTAGGATGATATGCATAAACACCATAGTTAACCCCTGCATTTAGAAGATGGGAAAGCACATTCATAGAAGGACAAAAAGGTAGGGAGATAAAGGATCCCCCTGTCTAACCCCACGAGCTCCTGTAAAATAGCCTTCAAGTCCCCCGTTAATAGAAACAGAATATCTAGCAGAGGTGACACAAGTAGATATCCATTTAATGAATAGAGCAGGATAATGCAAAGCATGTAAAACAGATAAGACGAAATCCCAATCAAGAGTATCAAAAGCCTTCCTCAAATCTATCTTCAAAGCACATCTTGGAGAGAGGTTATGCTTGTGATAACCACTAACAAGTTCTTGAGCCATTAATACATTATCAACAATGTTTCTCCCCTCAATAAAAGCACTCTGATTCCAAAAAATAACATGAGGTAGGGTTTAACACTTATAATCTTTGAATTACAAACTTTTCAACACATTTTTTTAAAATTCAATTTTACATATTTTTCTTTATAAACAACGATCAAAATTTAGTGTTGTTGACCAAGAGTGGATATTTAATCAGGGACGGAGGGAGTATGTTAAAAATGTGCAAATGAATGCAATCTAAATGAACCCATCTATTTTTTTGGCCAAAAAAAATAACCCATCTATTTTGGAGCATGCTTTGGTTATCACAATTCACATTGTGTTTATCGGCCTCTTTAGAACACCATTTGTGGCCCTTTATGCACAATTTCATTATGGTGGGCTCTTATTTGGCCTGAATTAACTTTTGTTGGATCTATTTAGGCTCCGTTGGGTCTTGTTGGGCCTTACATTAAGCCCTCTAAAGTTCTTACATACTACTTTTTTTTTATGCAATCATCATCCGACAAAGAAAAGCATATGCATAAGAAAGTTCAAAAAAAAGTGAGGATGATATCAAAATTCTTGCCAAAAAAAATAATTTTTTATATTGTCTTCTGAAATGGGAATATATTCTGACTCACAGATTTCTCTATTTTTATGTAAAAAAAAAAAACTATATATATGTGGGAGATGATGATAATATAGCTCAGATCAGATAAATGATGAGAGATGAAACTATATATTATATATATACCCCATACTGAAAGATGAATATCTCTCCCTACAGAAATCAAATGACCTTTAAGAGAGTGATTCATTAATACATAGAACATGTGATAAATTTGGAGCTAGTTCCTTTTAACACAATATTTGAATATTGTAAGAAAGTTCTAAAATTTTGCAATCTGCATTAACAACTCCTAAAGAATCACTGTCTTTGCTTGCCCCATCCACTAATATTGTTTTGGTGCCATTGCTTGGGGATTTGATTAATACTACTATTTGTTATTTTTGCTCCTTATGGTTAGAGGCTAGCTATGGGAGGTTTTTACCATTTGATTAATCTATATGGGGTAATTATTTGGTGGATCAGGTCCATCACGTCATCCGTGGTCCCGACCAATAAAATTTTGATAAATCGAACTTTTTCCTATAATTTCTAAAACCCTAGCCAATTAATATTCTAAATTTATGAACTTACCCTGTAAATCTCATATGGTGAAATTAGGGGCTAAACCTGGTGCTAAATTCGTGCCTAAATTTTAGGGAAGAAATCTGATTTGTCAAAATCTTATTAGTCAGGACCACGGATGACATGGTGAACCCGATCCACCTAATAATTTCTCATCTACATGAGTTTTTTTTTTTTTTTTTTTTTTTTTAACAAAAACAAAAAATCCCACATGGAATAAGAAAAAGTTATTGTATGGTATAGGTTTATATTAAAGTCCCTCTAATTTATTAACCGCCGAGCTTGGTAACGCTAGCTTGTAACTCGAGTGAGGGTATTAAGGCGGCTTAGGGGTGAATACAACTACTAAATGATGGCTCGAGCTTGTGCTTGTTGGGGTCTTGGAGATCGCCAGATAGGCGCTTGCTGGCTTTGTAGAGCAGCAAAGTCACTGGCAATGAGCCATCTATGGCTGTTATCTCCACCTCCACCTTTTTTTTAAAAAAAAAAATTCTCTCCAATGTTTGGAGCGACAAGCATAAAGAAGATATAGCCCTTACATACTTCTTGGTTCCAAGGCATTTTTTTCTTTTTCTTTTTCCCCCAAACTGGCTAACAAATGAGGATGAGCTCATTCCCGATCATATTGAAAAATGAAAAGATTTCTAATCAAGCAAAAGACACCATCATAATCATCATTGTGCCCATGTTCTTGCAAGATCATGCTCAATCACATGCCGGGAGCGGTTGATCTGTTTCTTCTCATTTTAGTTACTGGATTTAGTGTTTTTTTTAGATACCTAAGATTATAGCATATATTGACCCAAAGCAAAGCTAGCTATATTATCATATCCAATAACACCAAAAATTGCAACAAAATATACACACACACATAAATGTTCCATGTCTACTCTGTTTTTGAAGGCAACAATATAGATTCTATCTCCCCAAAGCAACATAGACATAGTGAAAGATTCAAAAGCATTTTTACATGATAATCCTAAATAAACATAGTCAAAGCATTTAAATATTTTAGTAACAAACTTGATGTCATATCTAAATAAACTTGAAGCTTAGACCTAATAACATTTTTAAAGAGCAGTTTTACTGCAAGTTCCCTGAGGCCCGAGCATTGCATCAATTGCAATAGGAGTACACTTGAGTTTCAGATATAAGGAACTTCATATCGGGCTATCTTACCACTCTTGGCATCAGATTGCTCAAATTTCCATTTCTGAACCAAATCAAAAGTAGCAAAATTTACATGGCAAATTTCAATTTGGCCGTATAAGGTGAGGAGACAGAACCTTGGACTTGTAGTACCCACACCTATAGGAAGTAGATGCCAGATATCAGCAATAACAAGTACAAGTATGAAGAAACTTTTAATATGAGCATATGACTTGGGCTTCATATGTTAAATTGATGATGATAGCTAGCATTACTTCTCAAAAAGTGTTTTACCCTTTTGTTTCTTTCTTATTTCGTTGGCTTTTTTGCCGGTTACAAGAAAGGTTAAATACGACATTTTCTGTAATTTACATCAATTTTGATATCCAAGTTCAGTTCCATTTTTTCCTTAGCAGGCCCATCGATCATCATATAAGCTCATACCCAAAGCAAAAAATTAATTAAATTATTTATTATTTTTAACAGACTAGTTTTATTTTTCATGTGCGTTGTATGTGACCGAACGCATTTAAATTAAAAAGTAATTAAAATAATTAAAATTAATTATAAGTCAAAGCATCAATTACTAATCTAATAGAATTAAATTGAAGCAATTTTTAAAGGGTATTACTAAATACCGCCCCCCTTTTACTAGCCACGGCCCCCCCTGAACTATTTTGCCCTTTACTTTATTTTCTTCAAACTTCAAAATTTTCAATTCTCTCAAATTCTCTCAACCTTCAAACTTTCAAACTCAATCATTTAAAATCGTTCAAGTAAAACAACATCAAAACTCATGCACAAAGATTTTTTCGGATTGAAAGTATGTTTTTTTTTTAAAAAAAAGAATTTTTTTTCTATTTATCATTAATCAAAGATTGAAAGTATGCCAAGGAAAAAAATTGCTGGTTAACTTTCATTTAGCAAGTTTCCCAAGATTATAATTGGGTGATTTTCCAAAGCAGTGCTTCAATATTATTTCCAAAAAAAAAAATTTGTTTAATACTTTACATCATCTAACCAAACCTCAACAACATTGGATTTATGAATTTGTTTTTACGAGCATCTAAATCTTGTTTCGATTTAATTAGAAATTAATTTGGAAAAAATAGGAAAAACGATATTAGAAACGTCAAAAGCCATTCAATCTTTTTGGCATCGAATTATATATTTTTATGAGTATTTTAACCAAAAATTGAGGAAACATATTTTGGGTCAATTTTTACAAAATTTTAGCTGAAATCGTTTAATAACATCACAGTTTTTGGTTAAAAATGAGTTTTAGGACCCGGCTCAGTTTTGCCTGATTTTTGGCGCCAAGATTCCTTGAGATATCCATATTCATCTAATCAAATCTCAGCCACATTCGGTTTAAGAATTTTTTTTTTACAAGCATCTGAATCTTGTTTCGATTTAATGAGAAATTAGTTGAGAAAAATATGAAAAATATATTAAAAGCGTGAAAAGTCCTCCAATCGTTTTGGCGTTAAATTATATATATTTTATGAGTATTTTATCCAAAAATTGAGGAAAAATTTTTCGGGTCATTTTTTGCAGAATTTTAGCCAAAATCGTGTATTAACCATCACGGTTTTTGGCTAAAAACATGTTTCGGGGCGCCGGCTCAGTTTTGCATGATTTTTGGCGTAGACACTCCTTGAAATATTTATATTCAACTAATAAAATCTTAGCCACATTGCATTTAAAGATTTGTTTTACGAGCATCTGAATCTTGTTTCGATTTAATTAGAAATTAATTCAGAAAAAATATGAAAAACGATATTAAAAGCTCGAAAAACCGTTCAATCTTTTTGGCGTCGAATTATATATTTTATTCAGTATTATGGCTAAAAATTGAGGAAATATCTTTCAGGTCCATTTTTGCAAAATTTTAGTTGAAATCGTGTAATAATCATATCACGGTTTTTGGCTAAAAACGCGTTTCGAGGCTCGGTTCAGTTTTGAATTATTTTTGGTGCCGAGACTCCTTGAAATATCTATATTCATCTAACCAAATCCCAGCCATTGTTTTTACAAGCATCTGAATAATGTTTCGTTTTAATTATAAATTAATTCGTAAAAAAATAAGAAAAAACAGTATTAGAAGGATGAAAAGCCCTTCAATCTTTTTGGCGTTGAATTATATATTTTTTATGAGTATTGTGGCTAAAAGTTAAGGAGAAATATTTTGGGTACAATTTTTGCAAATTATTAGTCGAAATCGTGTAACATCACGGTTTTTTTTTTGGGTCAAAACTACGTTTCGGGGCCCCGGGTCAGTTTTGCATGATTTTTGGCGCCAAAAATCATGCAAATATCTATATTCATCTAATCAAATCTCAGCCACATTGGAATTAAGGATTTTTTTTTACGAGTATCTAAATCTTGTTTCGATTTAATTAAAAATTAATTCGGAAAAAGTAGGAAAAAAGATATTAGAAGCGTAAAAAACCCTTCAATATTTTTGGTGATGAATTATATATTTTTTTATGAGTATTTTAGTCAAAAATTGAGAAAATATTTTTTTCGGTCAATTTTTTCAAAATTGTAGCAGAAATCGTGTAATAATCATCACAGTTTTTGGCTAAAAACACGTTCCAGGGCCCCAGGTCAGTTTTGCATGATTTTTGGCATTAAGAATCCTTGAGATATCCATATTAATCTAATCAATTCTCATCCACATTGCATTTAATGATTTGTTTTTACGAGCATCTGTATTTTGTTTCGATTTAATTACAAATTAATTAAAAAAAATATGAAAAACGATATGAAAAGCGTGAAAAGTCCTCCAATCTTTTTGGCGTTAAATTATATATATTTTCATAAGTATTTTAGTCAAAAATTGAGGAAAATTTTTTTTGTCATTTTTTTTGCAAAATGTTTGCCAAAATCGTATACTAACCATCACGGTTTTTTTGCGAAAAACGCGTTTCGGGCCCCGGCTTAGTATTGCATGATTTTTGGCGTCGAGACTCCTTGAAAAATCTATATTTATCTAATCAAATCTCATCCACATTGCATTTAAGGATGTGTTTTTACGAGCATTTGAATCTTATTTTGATTTAATTTAAATTAATTCAGAAAATATAAAATCGTGAAAAGTCCTGCAATCTTTTTGGGCATTAAAATATATATATTTTATGAGTATTTTAGACAAAAATTGAGGAAAAATACTTCTGGTCAATTTTTACAAAATATTAGACGAAATCGTGTACGTTAGAAGAAATTACGGATTTTTTTTTGCTAAAAACGCGTTTCGGGTCCCGGTACAGTGTTGCATGATTTTTGGCGCTGAGACTCCTTGAAATATCTATATTCAACTAACCAAATCTCAGCCACATTGGTTTTAAGGATTTCCAAAACAAGCATCTGAATCATGTTTCGATTTAATCAGAAATTAATTCAAAAAATAATAGGAAAAATGATATTAGAAACATGAAAAGCCCTTCAATCTTATTGGCGTTGAATTATATAATTTTAATGAGTGTTGTGGCTAAAAATTGAGGAAATAACTTTCGAGTAAATTTTTTTAAAATTCTAGCCAAAATCGTTTGATAATCATCACGGTTTTTCGCTAAAGTCGCGTTTCGGGACCTCGACTAAGTTTTGCATGATTTTTGACGCCAAGACTCTTTGAGATATCCATATTCATCTAATCAAATATCAGCAACATTGGATTTAAGAATTTGTTTTTATGAGCATTTGTATCTTATTTCGATTTAATTAAAAATTAATTCAGAAAAATAATAAATACGATATTAAAAGCGTGAAAAGTTCTCCAATCTTCTTGGCATTAAATTATATATATTTTAAGAGTATTTTAGCCAAAAATTGTCGGAAAAATTTTTTGGGTCAACTTTTGTAAAATTTTAGCCGAAATCGTGTACTAACCATCATGGTTTTTGGCTAAAAACACGTTTCGAGACTCGGGCTTAGTTTTGCATGATTTTTTGCGCCGAGACTTCTTGAAATATCTATATTCATCTAATCAAATCTCAGTCACATTGAATTTAAGGATTTGTTTTTACGAGCCTATGAATCTTGTTTCGATTTAATTAGAAATTAATTCAGAAAACTATGAAAAACGATATTAAAAGCGTGAAAAGTCCTCCAGTTTTTTTGGTGTTGAATTATATATATTTTTATGAGTGTTGTGGCTAAAAATTGAGACAAAATATTTTGGGTCAAATTTTGCAAAATTTTAGCCGAAATCGTGTACCATCATAGTTTTTTGGCTAAAAACGTGTTCCGAGGCCCCGGTTCAGTTTTGCATGATTTTTTGTGGCAAAAATCCTTGAAATATCTTTATTCATCTAACCAAATCTTAGCCATACTTGATTTAAGGATTTGTTTTTGCGAGCATCTGAATAATGTTTTCGATTTAATTAGAAATTAATTTAGAAAAACGATATTAGAAGCGTGAGAAGCCCTTCAATCTTTTTAGCGTTGAATTATATATTTTTTATGAGTATTGTGGCTAAAAATTCAGAAAAATATTTCGGGTTAATTTTTGCAAAATTTTAGCCGAAATCGTGTACTATCATTGTTTTTTTGGCTAAAATCGCGTTCCGCTGTCCTCGGTCAGTTTTGCATGATTTTTGGCCCCAAGACTCCTTAAAATATATCTATATTCATCTAACCAATTCTCAGCCACATTGTATTTAAGGATTTATTTTTACGAATTTCTAAATCTTGCTTTGATTTAATTAGAAATTAATTTGGAAAGAAAATAAGGAAAACGATATTTGAAGTGTGAAAAAGGCTTTCATTTTTTTGGCATTGAATTATATATTTTTTATGAGTATTTTCGCTAGAAATCGAGGAAAAATTTTTCGGGTCAATTTTTGGAAAATTTTAGCTGAAATTGTGTACTAACCATCACGGTTTTCGGCTAAAAACGCGTTCCGGGATCCTGCTCAGTTTTGCATGATTTTTGGCACCAAGACTCCTTGAAATATCTATATTCATCTAACCAAATCTTAGCCACATTAGATTTAAGGATTTGTTTTTACGAGCATCTGAATCTTGTTTCGATTTAATTGGAAATTAATTCAGAAAGAAATAAGAAAAACAATATTAGAAGCGTTAAAAGCCCTTCAATTTTTTTGATATCAAATCATATATTTTTTATGAGTATTTTAGCCAAAAAATGAGGAAATATCTTTCGGGTCAATTTTTGCAAAATTTTAGCCAAAATCGTGTACTAACTATCACGATTTTTGGCTAAAAACGCGTTCCAAGGCCACGGCTCTGTTTTGCATGATTTTTGACGCCGAGACTCCTTGAAATATCTTTATTCATCTAATAAAATCTCAGCCACATTGGATTTAACGATTTGTTTTTATGTGCATCTGAATCTTGTATCGATTTAATTAGAAATTAATTCAGAAAAAATGAAAAATGATATTCAAAGTGTGAAAAGTCCTTCAATCTTTTTGGCGTTGAATTATATATATTTTATGAGTATTTTTGTCAAAAATTGAGGAAAAATCTTTCAGGTTATTTTTACCATCATGGGATTTTGGCTAAAAACGTGTTCCAGGTCCCCGACTTAGTTTTGCATGATTTTTGGCGCCGAGACTCCTTAAAATATCTATATTATCTGATCAAATCTCAGGCATATTCTATTTAAAAATTTGTTTTTACGAGCATTTAAATCTTGTTTCGATTTAATTAGAAATTAATTAAAAAAATGAAACAAAAATTTGATTAATTTATTCTCAATAAGTTATAAAAATTTAGACAAATTTAATCTTTTCAAAATTAACATTGACATTATTTATATTCCACAATATATATGTAACTTAAAAATATTTCAATTAAAACTTCTACCCCACGTGTGGAACACGTGGCAAATTACTAGTTATAAGAAAAAATAAATGATTTTAAATAAATTGGGAAATCTATCATTAATTATGTCTTTAGAAGAAATGAAGAATGAGGTGTGATTAGGACCCATATGCTATTTTGTAGAATTGCTTAGTAGCTTGTATGCATTATTTCTCTTGGTTACCATTTTAAAAGGAGAAAATTTAATGGTTTGGAAATAATTAAATCCAAGTCCCAAACTATCAGTCTATCACAACTGAAGGGATCAGTACTATTTCGATTTCATTATTAAGACACTACTTAATTGGAAAAAAAAGAACAACTATAAATTATTGGTGGTATTATAATATTTGATTTGATGGGTAATTGTATTGGCATTTCCTGTACGTAGACCTAACAGCTCCATAGCTGAGTCAATAATTGATGATGTCTTTGGCTTCCCCATGCAGGGTAAATGAAGTATATATACAGATTGATGAAAATTGAAAGTTGCTAGGAAATAGCTAATGAAACTTTACTACTTCTAGATTGAAAAGGAAAGGGATCAGATGAAAAAAGGAGAAGTCCCTTGTCAGTTGTCACTTACCTGTTACATTAGCTATACACATAACATGTTACAAAGATTTAAATGGCTTACCTAATTTTTTTTGATCCATTAAAATTTGAAACCAAGTGGGATGATCATTGTGATCCATTATATTAATTAATATGGTCTTGCTCCTCCTCTCTAACTTCTATATGAATGCATCCTTAATTAATTAAGTTTGTTTATATTTCTGCTTCTAATTATATATATAGATATATGGTTTTCTTTCTGTAGGAATTAAAAACTTTCACCAGAGATGTTGATTGATTTCAAATAATGAAGGAGATTGAATTAAAGTGTTGATCATCGATCCTCATGCAGCCAGCAAAGTTTCAGCTTTTTAGTGAAGCTGCATTTTAGCATATTCATATTGGTTTATGTATATCAACTCAGATTGAGAATGGTCTCTGCAAATAGCATATTTGCATAAGAAATGAAAGTTAATTTTCAGTGAAGAGAAAATGCCTGCCGCTTGGCTAAACATTTCAAGGCACACTGAAATGCCTGCCGCTTGGCTAAACATTTCCTCTACATCTCCATAAATTATCTGCAAGGTGGAAGACACAATAATTCCAAGGCACACTGAGAAGTTCCAAGAACCTTTTGATCAATAAATATTGAGAACAAATAAATGACATGATTCTTTGCAATTACATAAATATAAGCATCGTATAACCTTTCTTAAACAAGAAGAGGTTTATACTTTGTGGGATATTGAAGCTAATTTTGAAAATAATTGGTACCTTTCTACAAAAATTATAAAATGGTACCAAAAACCAAATTAAGAAATGATCGAGTGTGATTAATCTTGTATTGGTTCTGATTCTATGAGATGTTTCTTTTATTGTTTTTTCATTATTTATTATTGCAAAATTTGTTCTTTTTTAGTGCTTTTTGTCATACAGGATTTAGTGATTAAATCTTGTATTGATATATATTGGACATAGTTTGGCTACCATAATAAAGCCTAATCTAATTGAAGTATTAGTTAGAAGGAAATAAAAAGAAGGAAATGTTATAAAACTAATGAATAACACCAAGAATAATAGCGAGAAGGAGAGAGAATTTCTATTATTTCAGAGAATAGAGAATACATAAATCTGATGTGTGTTATGAAAAATAGCTTAGGGGAACTCCCTTTCTATTATTTTTTTGTTAATAATCCATACTTAGCTTAATCAGAAGCTCTCTTAATTTTGTTAATTATCTGCTTAACTTCAATAAATAGATTAATTTTGTTAAGGTAAATTTGGTTCTGCTCAACACTGATCTGTAGTAGAAAAAAGAATGCTTAAGGGAAACAATTAATATAGATAGTCTAGCATTTGCATAATCTGCAACTCCCTGTTTTGAACAACTTTCTTGATGGCAACAATTTCTCCAATTTCATTTTTGCCTCTGCATCATGAAAAACTACACATTACTATCCCAATCGAAGTACTAAAATCAAATCAAAGGCTTTTAACATCTTACTATATATTTTTATCATGCACCTAGCTTTTGTCTATATTTGCAGCAGAAATTACTTTAACTTTTAAAAGCATGCACAGTTTGGTTTCGTTTCCCAATCCCACCTTCAACAAGAATAGAAATTTTCTTCATGTCATCAATGAATTGAAAGTGACAAGTGTTACAATAGATTTGAATAAGCTGACTAGCTAGATTCCACTCCACAAGTATGAAGTGTTATAAAAGCTCGTCACCCTCACCTCAATAATTCAAAAAGAGTCTCTGAATCTGAAATGATTCCTAAGGTGAGATGCAATGCAATGCTTAAAGCCTCAATGAATTTTGGGAAACTTTGATTTCTGAATCATGTTTGCTCAGTCGACCCAAATCCATGCAAATTATGAACATAGTGGCTGGTTGGGATCCACTCCTTTCTTTTCCTATAGTGCATGACACGATTGAAATGATTCTGTTCTACCATTAATTGGACAAAACTAATTGAAAATGAAGAATGGACTCATTGACCAAAAAAGAAGCTCAAAATCTCATTGGCACTGTATATTAATTGAAAATTCAGGAAATTCTAATCGGGTCCATTATCAACTTGGCCATCATAATGTTTAGCCTAAACTGGAGGTTTTATTTATTTATTTATATTTTTTACACATTACACATATAAAACTATAAAAGACCCAAATCATAAACCCGAAAAAATTATTTATTTTATAATTTTTTTTACTTCTTTTGGTTCAAAATATACCAAGTCTGAAGCATTTCAATTGTATGCATCAAACTGGTTAGATGTTATTATATATATCTAATCAAAGTACAAACCCATTGCAGCAAATCTCAAGGAAAATGACCTCAACAAGTGGAAATTAAGAAGTTACTACATTGAATCACATGCTAGTAGCTGGGCTATTTATCTTCTCCACTATCTCATAATATATAGCATGTTACATATAATTTTATCATTTCTTTTATAACAAAATTTTATCATTTTCATACAAAAATGTAAAGAGGAAAAAGAATATTTTTGAGATGAATGACCTTAAGGTTAATTATAATCACCAATAATCTAGGCAAGAGCATATCCCTTCATTAGAGAAAGTAGAGTTTTTATCGGATGCAAAGACCTCTCTAGCATAGTATTTGAAGTAAGCAAGAACTGCGTGGAGGTGTGGCGTTTTTTTTTCTGTTTTTTTTTCTTTTTATATTTTCCTGTTGTCTTTTTTCTCATTCGGGACTCTTGTTCCTGGTTTGTGTAGAGCAAAGCAAGTTTTTCTTGCTTCTCCTTTGTTGAAATAAAGACCTTGTTGCTTTTCAAAAAAAGAAAAAAGAAATGATGAAACCTCTAGCATCTCGCATAATGATCTTTCTGCCTTGCATAATTTTTATTTGAGAAAATGAAATGAAAGAAAGGCAAAGAAAATAAAGGATTGAATCACGTGAAGAGGAAAAGAGTCTGCCATTCGATGAGGTCTCTCAACTCAGAGTTTCCCTTTTTGGGAGAATCTTCTTCCCAATAATTTCCAGCTCTTTGGCATGCGCAGTGACTACTTTAATTAAGCTTGTTACAATTTGTGGAGCTTAATTAAGCATGCTCCTCCTCTCTCTCTATAAATACTAATACTTGCAACCTAATACCAAACCAACCCAATATTCTCTCATCTCTCCCTAATTAAGTTCTGCAGTCTGCTCTCCTTCATCTACTAACCACAGTCCCTCCTCCCTCCTCCTCTTCATCTACTAACCACAGTCCCTCCTCCTCTTCATCTATCTTCATCTATTAACCTCTTCATCTATCTTCATCTATTAACTACGATGTCTTCCAACAGGAAGAAGAAAATAGAAGTACCACCAGAAACTCGAGATCTCCGCGCTTTCAACAAGGCTCCAAACAAAAAACTCGATGAACTGGATGAAGTTGCAAGCTCCTTGGACAACGAGGAGGTAGTAGTGGTGGACACAAGAAAGGAGGTCCTCTCCATATTAGATCTCCAGAGGCATCTCGGCCATCCCGTAACAATTGGCATCCCCAAAGCCCATCAATATGCAGAGACGCATCCCCAAAGCCCATCAATATGCAGAGACGTTAAACCAGCAGACAGAGAGTACGGGGATTAAGTATAAAATGGTGGATGTGCCAAAAAAATAAGTATGAAATGGTGGATTAGGTAGTAGTGGTGGACACAAGAAAGGAGGTCCTCTCCATATTAGATCTCCAGAGGCATCTCGGCCATCCCGTAACAATTGGCATCCCCAAAGCCCATCAATATGCAGAGACGTTAATCCAGCAGGCAGAGAGTATGGGGACGTTAATCCAGCAGGCAGAGAGTATGGGGATTAAGTATAAAATGGTGGATGTGCCAAAAAAAAATAAGTATGAAATGGTGGATTAAGAGTGCCCTTCTATGTTTTCTAATTAAGTGTCTAGGTGTATGTTTGGAAGCATGGATCCTCTGTGTTGCTATTTCTATTTAGGTTTGAATAATTGTAATTTTCCTGTATTTTTCCAAGTGTCTTTTCATATGCATCCTGTGAAATATCTTGTAATCATCTTCTTAATTATTATAATTATGGGCCTCTTATTATCTTGTAATTCTTCTTTAGCCTCTTATTGTTTTGTCTATTTTTTATTTTCAAAAGTGCTTGGTAATCTTTCATTTAACTTCATCTTTTATCAACAAAAAATTGCTTGTTATGGTGAATGCCATGTGGTCTTTAGTTCCCTTCCAAATTTCAAACTTATTTGTATAAGTATTGCCATTTGAGATCTATGGTTAACAGCAACGGGATTATATCTCTTCTTGACTTACTTTTTTTTTCCAGAAAAGAACATTTCATATTTATAATACCAAATACTAGATATTACATGATTGCCAATTATATTCATTATCATGTTAAATCAAAGTTTCACCGGTTAATCTTTTCATCTATTCTTTTCTTGAGCCATATGCAACTTTTGTGCAAAGTTTCATATAATCTTGGAGATTCTTTAACGATTGTAAAATAATCTTGGCTGAGAAATGTTTAATTAACAATTACAAAGTAAACAAACAAATTATAATGCCACTATCATATATCATATATACTATTAATTAAAGCTTGCCAACTTCAAACTAAACCAATAAATGTCAATATTATATAATATTAAAATACTGGAGGGATCACACTCCATTAAGTCCTATTAATTGAATTAACTCTTCCATCCATGTAATTGGCTTTGAAAGAGCAGAGCAACAAAGTTCATAACTTTATATAAACATTAATTTGAACATATTAATAATATTAGCCTGAAGAGCTTTATCACATAATTAATGATCTAATTCTTATTCTATCAAAGTCAGGCTCAGGCATAACTTCCATCAAGCATCAATTGACCCAAAACAAAGCTATACTCAATATATATACTTATAAATGTTCCATGTCTACTCTGTTTTTGAAGGCAATAATATATACTAAATATTATTTGAAACACCAAGGATATTACTAAAAGCTCCTTTTGAGAATCGATGAGGAAGTTCGGTTTGAACATTTTTTGTCATTTTATGTCTTTTCTCATTTGGTTAATTACTAAGAAGGTCCTCAGTTAGTTTCTCACCATTTCCTTTTCCTCAAGCCCTTTTTTGTAATTGCAAGAGTTTTTAACCAATTGAATGTGAAAGCATTTTTTGACCATCAAATCATGTTTTATTTATTTATTAAGAAGACCCTCAATTAGTTTCTCACAATTCATTTGGGTCTTTTTCCACTTTGAAGACTCATTTGCCCACTTTGTGTCCTCCTTTTGTTCTTCCTAATTTCGCTATTTCTGTAATTTTATGTGTAAAATCCATTAAAGTCTTCATACTAATTGGTTTTGTTTTAATTTAATGATTTTCTTTTAAAAAATAAAAATATCTCTCATCTTTCTCGAACTATAGTGATAGAAAGAATTTAATTAGATTTATGAGAAAAAAGATATTTTAAGTAGCAAAGGTTAATTTCCGAGAATAAGAAATGGATTACAAGCTACGATTTTATCAAGAAAAAAGGAATTTTACAGCTAACTCAACCACCATTATTAATAAGTTATATATATAGAAAATTGAGATCCATTTAAATGGCAAATTACTTCACAAATACACAAAATACTAATAAAATTTCAAAATTTTGAAACGAAATCCTTTCTATATTCAAACAATAATAACAAAATTTATAACAAAGAATGTCCGACGCGCCAGCGCGGACCGATCAACTTGTATAGATTAATTCTATCTCCCCAAAGCAACATAGTGAAAGATTCAAAGAATTTTTACATGATATAGTCCTAAATAAACATAGTCAAAGCATTTAGATATGTTTGTAACAAACTTGATGTCTTAATAAGGGGCATAGCATACTGAATATCTAAATAAAGTTGAAACATAGGCCTAATAACATTTTCAAAGAGCAGTTTTACTGCAAGTTCCCTGAGGTCCAAGAAGTGCATCAACTGCAATAGGAGTACACTTGAGTTTCAGATCAGCAACTTCATATCGGGCTGGCATCATCAGATTGTTCATATTTCTGAACCAAATCAAAAGTACCTGTTGCGTCAAAAATCTCTTGCTAGAGTTTTCGCGGAGAAATCTTTATGACAGCGTGGGGGCGTGCTAGTCAATTTGCTGAAATTGACAAAGATGTTGTAAAAACTAGATCTGGTGCGCAGAGCAGTAGATTAAAAGATCAGAGCGATTTGTGGGGACTGGATCAAAGTCACACCGGAGCATTTAAATCATTGGATCCACATGAACTTGTTTTCCATCTATGGGCCTTCCTCTTCTTTGGATCAGATCTAGGAGATCTGCTTTGATTGCAATTGAAATTGAAAAAGAAAATAACAATTGATTTGTTATTTCTGAATGAAGAACACGTGTACAGTGTTTTTATGTCCGGAGACAAGATTGAAACAAGAGAAAAACACAAAAAATGTGTTTGATTGTCCTGAGACAATATCTAAACAAGGAAAATATGAAGAACGAGTGAAGAACTCGTGATGAACAGGGTGAAAATGGCGCAGAGCCAGAGAGAAAATAAGCACGGAGCTTGGTTTTTTGCGCGGAGCAAGTTTGTAGCTTCAGGAGCTGGTTTGAGATGAGTGATATCTGCCTAAAACCTGAGAATGACCTTCCTTTATATAGGGGACGGTTTGGGCTTTGGCATTAATGGGCTTGCCTTGCTGAGAAAGGCAAAATCCTCCTCCTATGCAGTTGACAACATCTAAGAAGGTGCAGTGAAGCTTCTTTCTTCTTCTGATTGCCTCCAACTGATGGGGAGAGGGAAAAATAGGTGTTAGGGCGCCACATTGCTTGGATGGGAGATGGAAATCTGCCTCCTGGGTGGTTGATGACAATTCTTCCTTCTGCCTATCACATTGCAGCAGGCTTTCGTTGCTTCTTTTGTGCTGAATCTTGCTAATTTGACTAAGTAGTGGCCAATTGACATCATGAATTGGAATTTGATCATCAAGGCCACGAAATTACTCATACTTAGTCATATTTAGCTCTTCAAATCATGAAAATAATAATTAATTAAGAAAATGGCTTAAACCGGAGTGAGAAAGCCATATGTCCTTAACTGAAAAGAGTGTAAAAGTTGCAAACGATCTCGAAATTAACCAAAATTTCACCAGTAGGCTTAGATTATCTCCATAAGACGATGGAAAAAATTTCAAGTGATTTCGAGCTCTCTACCATGGTGAACTTGGTTTCGCTCCCCAAAACGTCCTTAACTGAAAACCGGGCATAAGTTTTTACTCCGATGTCAGAATAGGATGAAATTTTACCAAGATGATCTACATAGCTCAAGGATCATCATGGTATGCTCCTTGAAAAAATCGCAGATTCTAGCCTCTTCAATTGGTCAATTTTACCGTTTTGTCCTTAATTGAACAAAATACAAGTTGCAATTTCGCCTCCCGGGGAGGGGACGAGGCTAGGCGATTTCTCCACTATGGTAGGTCGGCTATATGGAGGAGGTATGAGGTTGAAAATCTCATGCCTCTCTCATGTACATAGATGTTTCTCTTGCTGACAAACTTTAGCTCTCTGCCTCCTTCCTGCAGGAAGAGAAAATTATCTCTCTGCAGGGCAGAGGGCGGCCTCTCCTCTATATGGGAGACGACTTGGGCCTTGCTATGTATGTCCATGAGGTATTTTCCATCTCATGGGCAGATGACAAGCAATTTTCCTTTTTTACTTGTTTGCCTCCTTAGCAGGCAACAATATTCAAGGAAACTGCTTTCGATTGACTTTCTCTGCCACTCACTTGGGTAGGGGGCGGCATATATGGAAATAATAATAATAATTTCGAAATTATTATTATTTATTTAATAATTTTGGCCAAAATTAATTAATTACAAGATTTTCCTAATTCTGTTAGAATTAGGGTGGTGCAGAAACTAAGTTTCAACAAAATTTGTAATCAAATCTTTACCACTCATCTTGATATAAATCATGTGAAGACCAATTTACCCTCAATTGTAAATTGAGGTATAAACAGTACCAAATCTTACATAACAAATTCTAATTTGCCTGTATAAGGCTAGGAGACAGAACCTTGGACTTGTAACCCCGCTTACATGAAGTAAATGCCAGAAATCAGCAACAAGATCCATCTGCTCCACCATAGCACTCACTTGATCCAAACCCAGATGATCAACTACATGTGTTTTGAAACATCTATCTATTAAGGTGACTAAGAAGAAAAGACCCTCTTCCAAGCAACAAGTTACTGAAATGATCAGAGTTGAAGTTTTGATTAAAACATATTTTAAATTACATATTGTGTAATATAATGTCAAAGTTAATTTTGAAAAGATTAAATTTCTCTAAATTTTTTCAAATTATATATTGAGAATAAATTAATCAAATTTTTGTTTCATATTTTTTTAATTAATTTCTAATTAGATAGAAAAAAGCTTTAAATGCTCGTAAAAACGAATCCTTAAACAGAATATGTCTAAGATTTGATTAGAAAATATAGATTTTAAGGAGTCTCGGCGCCAAGAAATCATGCAAAACTGAGTCGGGGACCCGGAACCCATTTTTAGCCAAAAACTCATGACGGTAAAAATGACCCGAATGATTTTTCCTCATTTTTTTTTGGCAAAAATACTCATAATATATATAATTCAATGCCAAAAAGATTGGAGGACTTTTCACGCTTTTAATATCGTTTTTCATATTTTTTTCTAAATTAATTTCTAATTAAATCGAAACAAGATTCAGATGCGCATAAAAACAAATCCTTAAATCTAATGTGGTTGAGATTTGATTTGATGAATAAAGATATTTCAAGGATTCTCAGCGCAAAAAATCAGCAAAACAGAGCCATGAACCTGGAACGCATTGTTAGCCAAAAAACCGTGATTAGTACACATTTTCGGCTAAAATTTTGCAAAATTGACCCAAACTAGTTTTCCTCAATTTTTAGTCATAATACTCATAAAATATATATAATTCAACGCGAAAAAGAATGGAGGACTTTTCATGCTTTGAATATCATTTTTCATATTTTTCTGAAGTAATTTCTAACTAAATCGAAACAAGATTCAAATGCTTGCAAAAACAAATCCTTACATTCAATGTGGCTGAGATTTGATTAGATGAATATAGTTATTTCAAGGAGTCTCGGCTCCGAGAATCATGCAAAACTAAGCCGAGGCCCCGAAACGCATTTTTAGCCATAAACCGCCACGATTTCAGAGAAAATTTTGCAAAAAAATGACCCAAAAAATTTTTTCTAGCAAATTTTTTCCTAAAATAATCATAATATATAATTTAATGCCAAAAGATTGGAGGACTTTTCACACTTTTAAATTAATTTCTAATTAAATCGAAACAAGATCCAGATGCTCATAAAAACAAATTCTTAAATCCAATGTAGCTGAGATTTGATTAAATGAATATGGATATTTTAAAGAGTCTTGGCGCCAAAAATCATGCAAAACTTAGCTGGGCCCTGGAACGCGTTTTTAGCCAAAAAAAACCATGATGATTATTACACGATTTCGGATAGAATTTTGCAAAAATTGACTTGAAAGTTATTTTCGTAATTTTTATCCACAATACTCATAAAAATTATATAATTCAACGCCAAAAAGATTGAAGGGCTTTTCATGCTTCTAATATCGTTTTTCCTATTATTTTCCGAATTAATTTCTAATTAAATCGAAACATGATTCAGATGCTTGTTTTACAAATCCTTAAATCCCATGTGTCTGAGATTTCCTTAGATGAATATAGATATTTCAAAGAATCTCAGCGCTAAAAATCATGCAACACTGAACCGATGCCCCGGAACGTGTTTTTAGCCAAAAACTGTGATTTTGACTAACGTACACGATTTCGGCTAATATTTTGCAAAAATTGACCAGAAATATTTTTTCCTAATTTTTTTGTCTAAAATACTCTTAAAATATATATAATTCAATTCCAAAAAGATTGGAAGACTTCTCACGCTTTTAATATCTTTCTCTATATTTTTCTGAATTAATTTCATATTAAATCGAAACAAGATTTAGTTGCTCGTAAAAACAAATCCTTAAATGCAATGTGGCTAAGATTTGATTAGATGAATATAGATATTTCAAGGAGTCCCGACGCCAAAAACCATGCAAAACTGAGTTGGGACCCCGAAACACATTTTTAGCAAAAAAAAAAAACCCGTGATAGTTGGTATACGATTTCGGCTAAAATTTTGTAAAAAATGATCAGTAAAAATTTTTTCCTTTATTTTTGGCTAAAATAATCATGCAATATATATAATTTAACACCAAAAAGATTGGAGGACTTTTCACGTTTTTCATATCATTTTTCATATTTTTTATGAATTAATTTCTAATTAAATCGAAACAAGATTCAGATGCTCGTAAAAATAAATCCTTAAATGCAATTTGGCTGAGATTTGATTAGATGAATATGGATATCTCGAGGAGTCTTCGCGCTAAAAATAATGCAAAACTGACCCGGGGCCCTGGAACGCGTTTTTAGGCAAAAACCATGATGATTATTACACGATTTCGGCTAAAATTTTGTAAAATTGATCGGAAAGATATTTCCTCAATTTGGCTAAAATAGTTATAAAAAATATATAATTCAACGCCTAAAATATTGAAGGGTTTTTTACGCTTCTAATATAGTTTTTCCTACTTTTTCTAATTAATTTCTAATTAAATCGAAAAAAGATTTAGATGCTCGTAAAAACAAATCCTTAAATCAAATGTGGATGAAATTTGATTAGATGAATATAGATATTTCAAGGAGTCTTGGCGCTAAAAATCATGCAAACCTACCCCAGGGCCCTGTAACACGTTTTTAGCCAATAAAAAAACCGTGATGTTAGACGATTTTAGCTAATATTTTGCAAAAATTGATCCGAAATATTTTTCCTCAGTTTTTAGCCACAATACTCGTAAAAAATATATAATTCAACGCGGAAAAGATTGATGGGCTTTTCACGCTTCTAATATCGTTTTTCCTATTTTTTCCGAATTAATTTTTAATTAAAACGAAATATGATTCAGATGCTTGTAAAAACAATGGCTGGGATTTCGTTAGATGAATATAAATACTTCGAGGAGTCTCGGCGCCAAAAATCATTCAAAATTGAACCGGGCCCAGGAACGCGTTTTTGGCCAAAAAACCGTGATGATATTACACGATTTCGGCTATAATTTTGCAAAAATTAACCAGAAAGGTATTTCCTCAATTTTTAGCCATAATACTCATAAAAATATATAATTCAACGCCAAAAATATTGAAAGTCATTTTCACGCTTTTAATATCGTTTTTCATATTTTTTCAAAATTAATTTCTAATTAAATCGAAACAAGATTCAGATGCTCGTAAAAACAAATTCTTAAATGCAATGTGGCTAAGATTTTATTAGATGAATATAGATATTTCAAGTAGTGCCGGTGCCAAAAATCATGTAAACTGAGCCGGGGCCCCGAAACACGTCTTTAGCCAAAAAACAGTAATGGTTAGTACACGATTTTGGCTAAAATTTTGCAAAAAATAGCCCGAAAAATTTTTCCCCAATTTTTGGAACAAAATACTCATAAAATATAAATAATTTAACGCTAAAAAGATTGGAAGACTTTTCACGCTTTTAATATCGTTTTTCATATTTTTCTGAATTAATTTCCAACTAAATCGAAACAAGGTTCAGATGCTTCTAAAAACAAATTCTTAAATCCAATGTGACTGAGATTTGATCAGATAAATATGGATATCTCAAGGAGTCTTGGAGCCAAAAATCATGCAAACTTGAACGGGGCCCCAGAACGCTTTTTTTGCTAAAAATTGTGATGGTTATTATACGATTTCGGCTAAAATTTTGTAAAAATTTACCCGAAAGATATTTTCTCAATTTTTAGCTCAAGTACTTTTAAAAAAATATATAATTCAACGCCAAAAAGATTGATGGGCTTTTGACGTTTCTAATATCGTTTTCCTATTTTTTCCAAATTTAATTCTAATTAAATCGAAACAAAATTCAGATGCTTGTAAAAACAAATCCTTAAATCCAATGTGGCTGAGATTTGATTAGATGAATATAGATATTTCAAGTAGTCTCGGATCCAAAAATCATGCAAAATTGAGCCCGTCCCCGGAACTCGTTTTTAGCCAAAAACCGTGATGGTTTAAAATTTTGCAAAAATTGTAATGGTTAGTACACGATTTTGGCTAGAATTTTGCAAAAATTGATACGAAAGATTTCTCCTCAATTTTTGGATAAAAAAATCATAAAAATATATAATTCAACGCCAAAAAGATTGGAGGGCTTTTTACGCTTTTAATATCGTATTTCTTATTTTTTCTAAATTAATTTCTCTAATTAAATCGAAACAAGATTCAGATGATTATAAAAACAAATTCTTAAATCCAATATTGTTGAGATTTGGTTAGATGATGTAAAGTATTAAACAAATTTTCTTTAAATTTTTTTGGAAAGAATATTGAAGCACTGCTTTAGAAAATCACCCAATTATAATCGTTGGAAACTTGCCAAACGAAAGTAAACCAGCAATTTTTTTTCCTTGGCATAGGAGACTTTAATCTTGACAATCTCAGCTAGAGCTGTTCAAGGGCCGGGCTACCCGCCCAAGCCCGTAAGCCTGCCCGATATTTTAAAGGGCTTGGACAAGAATTTTAAGCCCATTGGATGGGCTTGGACAAAAATATCAAGCCCGTTTATTAAATGGGACGGGCTTGGGTATGAGAGCAAAAGCCCAAGCCCGGCCCGGGTCTGGCCCGATTTAGGAAATATATTTGTTTTTATTTTTTATTTGTTGATATATAATATATATTAAATATACTTTATACGTACACCGTATGTTAAATAAGAAAAAGATGAATAATATATGTAGAAAATCTTATTATCAATGAGAATAGTATGTAATAGGTAGTATATATCATATTTTATATTTACAATTATATTTATATAATTAATTAATATAATTTAATTCTTAAAATAATTATTAAAAAAATATTAAACGGGCTTTTGGACGAGTCTTGGTCTAAGTATTTGATAAATGGGTCGGGCTTGGACAAAAGTTTGAGACCCGTTTTATAAATGGGCCGCGCTTGGGCAACACTAATGGCCTTAATTTCAAGGCTAGGCCCGGCCCGGCCCGGTCCATGAACAGGTCTAATCTCAGCATAAGACCAATTTTTTAAACATGTAAAGTATCAAACTAATTTTTCCCTTAATGCCCATAATTTATTTAAATTAAATAAATATAAATTATAAATAAAAAGTATTTCAAATAATTATGGAGAGTAAATTATTATAATTATATTTTGTATTTACAGTATCTTTATATAATGAAAATAAAAATTATTTTCATGACTATAAATAATAATATTATAGTTAAATATATTATAATCTAAAATTAATTATTAGAAGTAAATTATTAATTAAAATTATAGTGAATTATTAATATCTTTCCATAATTTAAAAAAAATTAAATATTGGATTAACAATATCTTTCCATAATTAATAAAAAAGTTGAATTAATTTTCTAAAAAAAAAATAAAAAAATTAAATGACTAAAAAGAATACTTATTAAAAAATTATTATATACTATAATAGTAAGGCCATTTATGAAATTTCCCAATTAGAATTTTTGATGCACTTCAATCGCAATGCCAACAAGCAACAACAGCAACTTCTTATCTCTTCCGGTAATTCTCCTCGACTCATTAAGCATCGCGAAATTACTAAGACAATAGAATATTGTGAGCTTGAAATCCCCTTAAAATCTTCTCCCACGAGGGACATCTTTACACCTAAGTCTGTTTAAGACTGAGATTTTAGGTTCGTGTAATGGCTTGTTATGCCTACATGTATGTGGTCAAGGCTTTATATTATGGAATCCAAGCATAAAAGAGTGTCTGAAAATAAGTCCACTTAATTGTTTTGCCCAGACCTTCTGGTTCGGGACAGAGCCAGGGGTGGCGGGGGAGGCGCCTCCAAAGTTTCCCGAAAGCCTATATATAGATGTGTTCTTATTATTATGCAACCTATTGAACTTCAATTTCGCCTCCTAAATAATATATAGGTATTTTTTTATGAAACTAATTATATGATTTTGATTCATTTATACTTAAATAACCATTAATTAATCAAACTATTAATTATGAATCTAACTATATATAGAATTAGTTTATATACTTTTGAGTAATTCAAATTAATAACCAGTCTAACTACATATTAATTAGGAATTTAACTAGAAGTCTAGAAGCATGGAAAGAGTCTTTGCCTAAACTGGTATATGTCCCTCAAAGTTGATGGTTTCACTTTCAAATTGTACGTGGATTTACAACCTTATATTGAATTTATTTTTTTCTTTGTTTATTATCTTTACATTTAATGTTTAAACTTTTTTTTCTATAGTAAAATTTAGTTATTAGAAATATATATTAATTCTAACTTTTAATCATCTCAACTAAAATGGAAAATTCATTTATGAAATTATTTAAATTTTCAATTTTGGTATAGAATTGCCTATAGATGACTTTTGTAGGATTAAAAAATCATCAAATTTGTGATGAACATTATTGTATTATGATATTTCATACAATTTCGCCCCCCCCCCCCCAAACAAAATTTCTGGCTCCGTCCGTTCGGCTATGACAAGTCTTCTGATGATTACAAGCTCATACGGTCTGATTCTCCTTTCATATTAGTTGTTCTTCCTTTATACCGTTTTCTATCTATTCTCTAAGATCCAATACTTGCAAAGAAGTAAGCTTCCCTTCAAATACATGGATGACTCATGACTTCACTTCGCGCACTCATGTTGATGGTGTTCTTTACTGGACTGTAGAAGATTTGCCCCCTCTAGAATATTTGGGGCGTTATGGTTGCCCACAACCACAAGTGGATTCTTGAATTTAATCTTACATCTGACAAGTTTAAGAAGATACAACCGCCCGATGATGTAATTAAAGCAGAGGCAAGTGATTGTACATTGGGATTGGCTGTGATTAATGGGGGATGCCTGAATTTGGCTCAAGATCTCAATGGGGAAAGCATAGAGATGTGGAAGTTGGCAAAAGATGAGAATATTGAGACTACTACTTGGATCAAGATTATGTCAATTACATTAAATCCGGTGGAAGAATTGGGGTCTTCAGATACTGTGGTGCCATTGCCAAATTGCATTATGAAAAATGGTGAAGTCCTCCTTATTTGCAGCGAAGAGAAGAAAATCGAAAGATACCCTGTGATAAGGAGATTTCTATTGTATGATCCGGTTAAGTGCAGATAAAGAGGACTAGCGGTCGATGGTAGAAAGAAATATCGTCAGGCTATAACATATGTGGAAAGCTTGGTTGGCCCCAAATTATATAGGCAATGAATCACTTGCTCCTTCAATTAGTTGCTTGGAACTGCAATCCTGCAATTTCGTAGGTATTTACTGGCGTTTTTTGTAATACTATTGATTGTAAAATTGAAGAGTTGTTCCAAGATTTTCTAGTCTCTTAACTATCACAATTTATTTATCTTAAGGAATGTCTAAGTTTTGAGTTTTAACAAATTTATGTTAAACTGATCAGCAACAATTAGCTTGATATATATAAAATTAATTTCATGTCTCTGGACAAAGCTAGTTCCATGCTTTGGAATTGAGAGATTAGCAATATTTAGTCTTTGAGCAGTCCAAATTGTTCCCTGAGAGTGTGTCATATAAAGTCTCAACAAGATTGAGTAGGAATGAATCTGAAACATGTTTCGCCACCAGGGAAATTGCCACAGGATCATTGTTATGCATACCTAGAGGTACGCTCACCTGTAGAGAACAATTCCCATTTTAGTCGATAATTTGGAAGAAAGTGTTAAAAAGGGAAAAGAAGCTTTAGGATTTCCAAGATTGCACCTGACAGAAACCAGACACTCCGGCAATCGACAACAAGCTAAAAGGCCCAGAGAAAAATAAATCCTGTGGCTGGATTTGCCATGATCTTATAGAAGAGTACATTTTAGTAAGTGATTCATAAGAATGCCATGATCCATCTTAAAGTGGTGTGTAGTTGAAATTCTCTTTACAAAGTCATATAAGCTGTGCTAGTTTTAATTTATTGCCACCGGGCTTATTGATTCTCTAGGCAGGGCACCCTTTATGATGCAGGTTATGGGAGGAGCTGATGAATACGTACCTTCCCTCAACATCTGGTGTGAAGCTCATATCATATTTAAAATTACTTAGGTCTGGTAGAAATTTATACTTCTGTGAGTATTTTGAGTTATCCATGGAATTATTAACGACTAAAGTCCCTTTTTGCCCCTCTAAACTTGTCTAAAATTGACATTTTGCTCCCTAAACTTTAATTTGGGACTTTTTGCCCCTAAACTTGCAATATGAGGACATGTTAGTCCATTTGAAATAAGATTCAGATGCACATAAAAACAATTATTAAATCCAATGTGGCTGAGATTTGATTAGATGAATAAAGATATTTCAAGGAGTCTCGGTGCCAAAAATCATGCAAAACAGAGCTGTGGCCCTGTAAGGCGTTTTTTTGCCAAAAACCATGATGGTTAGTACACGATTTCAGCTATAATTTTGCAAAAATTGACCTGAAAGATATTTCCTCAATTTTTGGCTAAAATACTCATAAAAAATATATAATTCGATATAAAAAAGATTGGGCTTTTAACGCTTCTAATATTGTTTTTCCTATTTTTTACCGAATTAATTTCTAATTAAATCGAAACAAGATTCAGATGCTCGTAAAAATAAATCCTTAAATCTAATGTGGCTGAGATTTGGTTAAATGAATATAAATATTTCAAGGAGTCTTCGCACAAAAAATCATGCAAAACTGAGTCAGGCCCCAGAACGCGTTTTTAGCCGAAAACCATGATGGTTAGTATATGATTTCGGCTAAATTTTGCAAAAATTGACTCGAAAGATTTTTCCTCGTTTTCTAGTAAAAAACAAATAATTCAACGCTACAAAAATTGAAAGTCTTTTTCACGCTTCTAATATCGTTTTTCCTATTTTATTTCAAAATTAATTTATGATTAAATCGAAACAGGATTTAAAAACTCGTACAAACAAATTCTTAAATACAATGTGGCTGAGATTTGGTTAGATGAATATATACATATTTATATATATATATATATATATATTAAAGATTCTTGGCCAAAAATCATGCAAAACTGACCTAGAGCCCCGAAACATGTTTTTAGCCAAAAAAAAACCATGATGGTACACAATTTCGGCTAAATTTTTACAAAAATTGACCCGAAATATTTTCTCAATTTTTAGCCACAATACTCATAAATATACAATTTAACGCCAAAAAGATTGAAGGGCTTCTCACGCTTCTAATATCGTTTTTCCTATTGTTTTCAAATTAATTTCTAATTAAATTGAAACATGATTCAAATGCTTGTAAAAACAAATCCTTAAATCCAATGTGGCTAAGATTTGGTTAGATGAATATAGATATTTCAAGGAATGTTACCACTAAAAATCATGCAAAACTGATTGGGGCCCCAGAACGCGTTTTTAGCCAAAAAAACTAGTACACGGTTTCGGTGAAAATTTTCCAAAAATTGACCCAAAATATTTTTCCTCCATTTTTAGCCACAATACTCATAGAATATATATAATTAAAAGCCAAAAATATTGAAGAACTCTTCACACTTTTAATGTCGTTTTTTCATATTTTCTGAATTAATTTCTAATTAAATCGAAACAAGATTCAGATGCTCGTAAAAGCAAATCCTTAAATTGAATGTGGCTGAGATTTGATTAGATAAATATAGCTATTTCAAGGAGTCTTGCCAACAAAAATCATGCAAAACTAAGATGGGGTCCCGAAACGCGTTTTTAGCCAAAAATTGTGATGTAAAAAATGTACACGATTTCGGCTAAAATTTTGTAAAAAAATGACCCGAAAAAATTTTCTGTCAATTTTTGGCATAAATACTCATAAAATATATATAATTTAACGCAAAAAGGATTGGAGGACTTTTTACGCTTTTAATATCGTTTTTCATATTTTTCTGAATTAATTTCTAATTAAATCGAAACAAGATTCAGATGCTCGTAAAATCAAATTCTTAAATCCAATGTAGTTGAGATTTGATTAGATGAATATGAATATCTCAAAGAGTTTTGGCGCCAAAAATCATGCAAAACTTAGCCGAGGCCCCGGAACGTGTTTTTGCCAAAAACCGTGATGATTATTACACGATTTCGACTAGAATTTTGCAAAAATTGACTCGAAAGTTATTTCCTCAAGGTTTAGCCGCAATACTCAGTAAAACCATATAATTCAACGCCAAAAAGATTGAAGGGCTTTTCATGCTTCTAGTATCGTTTTTCCTATTATTTTCAAAATTAATTTCTAATTAAATTGAAACATGATTCAGATGCTTATTTTATAAATCCTTAAATCCATTATGGATGAGATTTGGTTAGATTAATATAGATATTTCAACGAGTCTCGGTGCAAAAAATCATGCAACACTGAACCGGGGCCCTGGAACGCGTTTTTAGGGGAAAAACACCGTGATTTCGACTAACGTACACATTTTCGACTAATATTTTACAAAAATTGAACAGAAATAGTTTATCTCAATTTTTGTCGAAAATACCCAGAATATATATATATATAATTCAACTCCAAAAATATTAGAGGGCTTTTCACGCTTTTAATATCGTTTTTCATATTTTTCTGAATTAAAGTCTAATTAAATCGAAATAAGATTCAAATGCTCGTAAAAACAAATCTTTAAATGCAATGTGGCTAAGATTTGATTAGATGAATTTATATATATATATATATTTCAATGAGCCTCAATGCCAAAAATCATGCAAAATTGAGTCGGGACCCCAAAACGCGTTTTTAGCAAACAAAAAAAAACGTGATGGTTAGTACACGATTTCGCCTAAAATTTTACAAAAAAGACCAAAAAGTTTTTCCTCAATTTTTGGCTAAAATACTCATGAAATATATATAATTTAACGCCAAAAAGATTGGAGGATGTTTCACGATTTTCATATCGTTTTTCATAATTTTTTCTGAATTAATTTCTAATTTAATCAAAATAAGATTTAGATGCTCATAAAAACAAATCTTTAAATGCAATGTGTCTGAGATTTGATTAGATGAATATGGATATCGCAAGTAGTCTTAGCGCCAAAAATCATGCAAAACTAACCTAGGGCCTTGGAACGCATTTTTAGCCAAAAACCATGATGATTATTACACGATTTCGGCTAAAATTTTGCTAAAATTGACCGGAAAGATATTTCCTCAATTTTTTGCTAAATTATCATAAAAAATAATATAATTATACGCCAAAAATATTGAAGGATTTTTTACACTTTTAATATCGTTTTCCCTACTATTTCCGAATTAATTTCTAATTAAATCGAAATAAGATTTAGATGCTCGTAAAAACAAATCCTTAAATCCAATGTGGCAGAGATTTGATTAGTTTAATAAAGATAGTTCAAGGAGTCTTGGCGCCAAAAATCATGCAATGCTAACCCGAGGTCTTGGAACGCGTTTTTAGCAAAAAAAATCATGATATTGCACGATTTCGGCCAATATTTTGCAAAAATGACCCGAAATATTTTTCCTCAATTTTTAGTCACAATACTTATAAAAATATATAATTCAATGCCAAAGAGATTGAAGGGCTTTTCACGCTTCTAATACCGTTTTTCCTATTTTTCCTAATTAATTTCTAATTAAAAAGAAACATGATTCAAATGCTTATAAAAACAATGGCTGGGATTTGGTTAGATGAATATAGACATTTCTAGGAGTCTCGGCGCCAATAAACATTCAAATCCGAAAAGGGCCTCGGAACGCATTTTTAGCCAAAAACCGTGATGATTATTATACGATTTCGGCTAAAAATTTTGCAAAAAATGACCCAAAAGATATTTCCTCAATTTTTAGCCATAATATTCATAAAAAATATATAATTCAACGCCAAAATGATTGAAGGGCTTTTGACGCTTTTAATATCGTTTTTCAAATTTTTTCTAAATTAATTTCTAATTAAATCAAAACATGATTCAGATGCTCGTTAAAAATAAAAAAAAAATCTTAAATGCAATGTGGCTAAGATTTTATTAGATGAATATAGTTATTTCAAGGAGTGTCGGTGCCAAAAATCATGCAAAACTGAGCTGGTGCCCCGAAACGCGTTTTTAGCCAAAAACCGTGATGGTTAATACACGCTTTTGGCTAAAATTTTGCAAAATATAACCCGAAAAATTTTTCCTCAATTTTTTGATAAAATACTCCTAATATATATATATATATAATAATTTAACGGTAAAAAGATTGAAGGACTTTTCACGCTTTTAATATCGTTTTTCATATTTTTCTGTATTAATTTCTAATTAAATTGAAACAAGATTTAGATGCTTGTGAAAACAAATTTTTAAATCTAATGTGGCTGTGATTTGATTAGATAAGTATAGATATCTCAAGGAGTCTTGGCGCCAAAAATCATGCAAAACTGAGTCGGGGCCAAAAAACGCTTTTTTATACAAAAACTGTGATGGTTATTACACGATTTCGGCTAAAATTTTGTTAAAATTGACCCTAAAGATATTTCCTCAATTTTTGGCTAAAATACTCATAAAAATACTCCTATTTTTTCATAAAAAATAACTCAACGCCAAAAAGATTGAAGGGCTTTTGACGTTACAAATATCGTTTTTCCTATTTTTCCAAATTAATTTCTATTTAAATCGAAACAAAATTCAGATACTCGTAAAGATAAATCCTTAAATCTAATGTGGGTGAGATTTGATTAGATGAATATAGATATTTCAAGTAGTCTCGGAGCCAGAAATCATGCGAAATTAAGCCGGGTCCCCGGAACGTTTTGTTAGCCAAAAACCGTGATTGTTTGTTAGTATACAATTTCGGCTAAAATGTTGCAAAAAGAATTAAAATAAAGTTAAATGACTAAAAAGAATACACTTATTAAAAAATTATTATACTATAATGCTAAGGGTATTTATGAAATTTCCCAATTAGAATTTTTGAATTCGTGATTTTATTTTATGTAGTAGTAAGATAAGAAGATATATATATATATATATATATATATATATATATATGTATAGTGGGCTAATTTCACCAAGGAAGAAATAGAAAAAATAAAATACACAGCACTCTGCCCATGTCTAGCCTCCATGATGGCTTCAAGTTCTTCCACAGTTAAATTTTGAAGTCTCTGCCGAATCCTTCTGCCATCTTCAGAATCAGAATCGCTGTTGTCAACTTCCTCCCTCACCCTTTTTCCCTTTCCTATCCTCTTCTTCCTGTCTCTGATCATCTTGGTCCTCTCCTTCATCTTT
>AWUE01015189.1:0-52365 GCA_001974825.2 Corchorus olitorius
AAAACCCTAGAGACTATTACTTTATTATATTATTTTTTCTATTAACAGTATATTATATATAAAAAGTCGTCTCCTTCTTAAGTTCTCATATCACTTATCCCTAATCCCCTGCGCATCAAGCTTCATAATCGGTACGGTTCCTCATCTCTCTTCAAATTTAAACACTTTCATATTACTAAACTCGTGTAATTTGTAATTTGTTATAATTTATTATATATAATATAACTCTCGTGTAATTTGTAAATTGTAATTTGGACTACAACTTAATACCCTATTGTAATTTGTACTTAGACATTAACTCGTGTATAATTGTGTAGCAATAATGGAGATTCCTGAGGCGTCTCCTTCTGCAAAGGAGGTGAATTCTGAATTAATACGCATTATTATACGGTTTTATTAAATTCTTCATTCTTATATAGTAGTCGATCTATTTTCACCTTAATTCTGTTGAATTGTTTATTCTTTTTTGATATATTTACAAGTTAATAATCTTGTTTGAATTGTCTATTAATTTGTTATTGAAAATTTTATTTTTAAATATTCCAAAAGGATCCATATTTGATGGATAGAATAAGTGAATTGCCTGATGATCTTCTTATAAGAATTCTGTCAACCTTGAATTTGGAAGAATCAGTAGTAATATCTACTCTATCACGAAGATGGGAACACTTATGGAAATTGTGCAATCGTAGTTTCGATTTTGATGGTAGTCCGGAGGAGGAGGAGATAGAAGAAGAAAGGCGAAAAATGATAAGCTTGATTGATCAAGCAATCAACTCATACGAAGCCATAGTTGAGTTGAGAGTTGCTTTTGGTTTTGATAAAAGCCGTCGATATAGTATCGATAAATGGATTGAGATTGCATTGAATAAGAGGGTCAAAAACCTGGAACTCGACTTCAAATCATACACTATGTTAGGCGTGAAACCTGACATGTATTATGGTTTCCCACAAGAATCTTTTTCGTGCATTGGAATTCAGTTCTTAACCTCTCTATGTTTGAAGTATGTAACATTCACAGATGAAATTTTGGGGAATTTGCTTTCCAATTGTCTTGTGCTTGAAAGATTGCATGTGGAGCGTTCGCCAGGGCTTTTGAACGTTAAACTTTGCAATTCGAATTCATTGTGGAGATTGAGATTGAAGCACTTCCACATCTCTGAATGTCACTCTCTCAAAAGCATCGAGGTTTTTGCACCAAATCTTGTTTCGTTTGAATATAGTTATTGGGAAAATAAAGTCACATTAAATATAAGGTATGCACCGCAGCTTCGTAATGTCAGCACTCGCATATTGGCTACTTACAGTACTCACGCCTTCGTCATGCTACAAAGTCATCTTTATCAGTTAGTGAGTCTCACATTATGCTTACATATGCACAAGGTAAATCTCTTCTTTTTTTTTTTTTTAAGTATCTTTTAAGTTTCAAAGTGATTAATAGATTTAATAAAGCTGATTGAACTTATAAATATGTATTGATGTAATCTTTCAGGGAATTATACATTTCCCAAGATTTACTACTAATCTGGTCAATCTTCGGAACTTGACTTATGACATCTACATGATAGATGAAGAGATAAGCATTCTTCATTGGACATCTCTTATAAAGGCGTCACCATTCTTACATAAATTTAAACTTAAGGTAATATAGATTACTTGTGATTTTGAACTCTTATACATAAGTATTATATGTTGGGATTTGATTGTTCTTGTTTTATGCATATTGTATAATTATATACAATCTCATTTTTTGTCTTGAAAATTGGGCAGTTGCATTCGAGCTTCAATGAAAGTATTGTGTGGGGAGGAAATAATAATGATGATGATTATCGACATCAACACTTGAAGGAAGTGGAAATAGTTGGGTTCCTAAAAATTGCAACGAATGCCACTGAATTCATTGCCTACTTACTTAAAAGTGCAATCGAGCTTGAAAAACTTGTGATTAATACTTGTCCTTGTTATTTGCCTCCGGGGATTGATTATACTGTTCAACGTAAAAAGGCTCGAAGATTGGCTCGTTGCGTTGCTAAAAAACTAGCTCCAGGAGCTAAATTAGTAGTTCTGTAATAATTAGCTATTAGTATTACTTTTCATTTGCCATTGGCAATTGCTTTTTGTTTAGTTACTTTTGTTTTGAATCACTTTTTAGCCAAATTGTTGCTTGAGAGTGTCTCAAATAGATTGAGCAGGAATGAATCTGAACCATGTTTTGCCACCAGGGAAATTGCCACAGGAACATTGTTATTAGAAAAAAAAAGTAAAACACTGGGATTTTGAGGTTTCAAATTAAAGGCAAAACTATACTCAGAACAGATTTAGGATTCCAGCCACAAAGAAATTTAGGAATATTCTCCCTGATTTAAATCAATACATCCCATATATCCGTGAGATTGTTCAGTGTGGAATGGATACCACAAAGTGCTCGTTATTCGGATGTATGGTGGTCGTCCTGTGTGCCATTTATACAGGATGAGTAAAGATTCATGGAGAGTATTGAATTTGGAAGAGGAATTAGAGGTTGAGTTGATTGATCAACTAAATGACAACATGAGGAGTGTATGTGTAAATGGTGTTTTTTTTACCCTCACCTGGACAATACGGAGATCTAATGGCTCTAAATGACAGTCGTCTCGCTTCAAGGGAATGGGGATGGCCAATACGAATTAAAATCCTCTCCCCCTATTTTTTGTGTCCCACTGTGCCCCATCAACCAAATTATGCCACGTGTCTCTAGTATTATACCTTGTTTGTTTTCGAGTTTTAACAAATAGTAAAAATCCCGATTAAAACCAGTTTTAACCCCAAATTAACAACAAATAACTATATATAAGGGTTAGTCCTAAATCTTAATACATTTCCCATAGGGTTTTAGAATGAAAATATAAAATTTAATTTAACTAGGCAAACAAGGAATAACATTAAAAACTGAAAAAGGACACGTGTCATTATTTGGTGGATGGGGCACAAAGAATGGGAGGAGAGGATTTTTATCCGGCGGAGTTTTTGAAATTTTCCTTGTTGAGTAGGATTTTATATATTTATCCCATTATTATAACACACAAGTAATAAAACCCTAGTCCTATTCGGAAAAGGATAAAAAGCTTGCCTCACCCATGTATAGAATAGGTGTTGCGAGAGGGAGCTTAATCAAAAACTTTCAACAAAGCCATCTACTGATTTATTGTCTAATGTCGAAAATTAACGGCAATCATCGAGAAAGGAAGAAGAGGTAATTATTAAGGAGGATTTATTGGGTTTGCCTTTAAAAAAAAAAAAGAGAGAGAGGAGGATTTATGGGGCAGAGTCCTTCCACTGGAGCTTTTGGAATTGATATTGTCAAAGCTGAAACTGATGTTTGTGGTTGACATTCAGAAATTTCGTGTTGTCTGCAAAACATGGCGATCCATCACCGTTTCTCCTCAACGTCAGCTTCCTTCCCCACTCCCTTATGCAGATTCCTCATATCCATTGTGGCTCCAATTCATTGATGATCAATATAAATACAGAGTTTTGCATTTGTATAATTTTACTTGGGACATGCACTTTCCACGACAAGTAAAATATATGCGTCCTAAATTCGTCTTCTATTCAAAGTATGGCTGGTCGCTAATTATGGCTTTTTGGGATAAATATTATCGCTACTTTCTCCTCAATCCCTTAACTCAAGAGATAAAACAACTTCCCAGTACTTTCCCATTCTTTCGTGGAACTCCACAGTCCATGTTCTTCACTTGTCCACCTTCCCACCCAGATTGCTCCGTTGTTTTAATTTTAAATTGTAAGAGCTTAATCTATGTCCATAAACTAGGAGAAGCTGATTGGAAGATGCATGATTTAAAGGGTAAGATGGATCCTCCTTTTAAATGTAAACCCCGTTGCCATCCGATTCTATACCAAGGATTATGTTATTGTTTGGATGGGGACAGTAACTTAGTAGTATTCGATATTCAAGACATCCAACATACTTGGATTGTCCACAGGGAGGTTCTACCATCATCATACGAGAATATTAAAGCCAATCCAATAGCACTGGTGGAACACAATGGACAACTCTTGGTCGTTTGCAGGGGACGGCATCGTCCATATATTATTTTTGAGTTGGATTTGAAAACAAAATCATGTGTACCGATGCAGCATAATTTAGGAAAGAATTCCTTGTTCATAAGTGAAGCTGCATCTTTCTGTCAAAGGGCTATTGTTAGTGGAACTGGGAACAAAATCTTTGTTCCTTTCTTCAAGAACAATACCTTTCGGTTTTACTCGTTAGCAACCAACAAGTACCATTCTTTCTTTGACAATCTTTCTAATGACCATTTAGATGATGATATGAAATTTCTTCCAAGTTGGTCTTGGTTACCTATGTAAATTAAGAATATTGGTATGCTTTTTCTTTTTTTTTTAATTTACAATATTAATTATATTCAATTTTATTATATCTTTTATGGTTCTAGTTTCAATATCTATCTCTAAGCTTTCTTAGGCTGCGAATAAATTTAGCTTGGGCCAAAAAGAACTTAAACGCTTAAATGTTAAAATCAATTAAATCCATTTAAATTTTTTCTCACCTGAATCTTCTCGACGCTTTGTTTAACATAATAATGCCAAATTGCATTATGAACAATGGTGAAGTCAATCGAAAGACATCTGTGATAAGGAGATTTCTACTGTATGATCCGGTTAAGTGCAGATAAAGAGGACTAGCGGTCGATGGTAGAAAGAAATATCGTCAGGCTATAACATATGTGGAAAGCTTGGTTGGCCCCAAATTATATAGGCAATGAATCACTTGCTCCTTCAATTAGTTGCTTGGAACTGCAATCCTGCAATTTGGACTCTTAGTTTAGATTTACCAAATTAAACAATATAGACAAATTCGCCTTTCAAAAAGAAAACAAAGAAAAGATACAGAACTATATAGACAATTTATTAAATCAAAACAAGTTAATTCCTTTTCAAATTAAAAATAGTATTCGAACTTGTATGTGGACTGTCTATGCTTTGCAAATCATGCTCAGCCATGATTCATAAAGGTGCAAACTGTAAAACAATAGCAATTCTAGACTAAATAAATTGTATATTTAAAAAAAAAACAAGGTACAAACCTATGCCAAATCGCCAATGATAAAAATACTGGAGCCACATTCGATTTTAAAAAATGGGGATACAACCTTAGCACAAGGTTGAACCATCATTTTCAGGAGAGGGTATGGAAGTCACCCCAGTGTAGTATAATTCCAGAAGAACTCTCTAAATTAATAATTTTTATGGTCCCAACATTATTAATTTATAGAGGTTTTACCATATTCCCTAAATGACACATGTCAACCCTTAACTCCTATGTGTAGTCTGCTAAACTCCATTGACAATCTACAACAAGCTAAAAGGCCTACTCCATTGACAATCTACAACAAGCTAAAAGGCCTAGAAATATGTTGCGATTAATCAAGCCTAAAAGAACAAACAAGAACAAGAATATTTACGTGGTTCGATCAATTTGATCTACATCCACGAGCAAAGAGAGATTCTTATTAATTTTGGGAGAAAACGATACAACTCAAGAATACAAGATATCGACTCTTTGTATAAACATAAGGTATTTAGTTCCTATCTTGACTAGGACAACTAATCCACAAAATTTACAGATCCTCCAGGAAAAATCCACAAAATTCGTAACTCCAAATATCGGGTCGGGTCACAATTCGGGCCGGGTTAACAAGAATTACGGGCACAAATAACAAATATTACTGGCCCAACTCCTAAATCGCATAGCCGGACTCTTTTCTCTTCACCCTAATCCGAATATATGTGAATGTGAATATCGGTTGCAATTGCAATCGAGAAAGAAGAGACAATTCGATCAGTTGGTGATTGATTTGATGGCGGTGGATTATTCGGAATTGCCTGGAGATTTGGTGACGGAGATTCTACTGAGGTTGCCAGTCAAGTCTATCATTCGTTTCAATAGTGTGGCAAAGAATTGGTACCATCTCTTCAAAACTCCCTCTTTTATTTCTCAGCATTCTTGCCTTAGCAAAAAGATGAATAAGAAAAATAAGATCCACAACGTTATCAATGTGCGTCAATGGTGGAGTCAACACAAGTTTGAGTATCAAATGCTGCGTTTTGGTGATGATGGTAAAACCCTAGTTTCTAGTCAAGATTTTCATCAAGTGCCTCATCATCTTGTTGGTAGGCGTGATTACAGCATGGTTGTCGGGGACGGATTGATTTGTTTTGGTGGATTAGGAGGCATGACTCTATGGAATCCAGCCACAAAGAAATTTAGGATTCTCCCTGATTTTAATCGATACATGCCATTCAGTACCCTTCGGTTTCATGCATTTCGGCATATTTTTGGGTGTGGAATGGATGCTTCGTCCAATGATTACAAAGTGCTCGTTGTTCGGATGTATATTTTTCGTTCTAGGGATATGGATCAGTATGCCATTTACAGGATGAGTAGTGATTCATGGAGAGTATTCAAAGAGGAAGAGCTTGAGTTGATTAATGATCAACTACATAGGATTCATGAAGACAACATGGGGACTGTATGTATAAATGGTGTTTTTTATTGGCAGGGTTGCCAGTCTAATAAGCTCCTTGCATTTCATTTGGACACTGAAGCTTTTGAAATTTTACCCTCACCTGGAAAAAGGGCAGAACTATTGGTTCTACATGACGGTCGACTCGCTTCATGTGAATGGGAATGGATGGATTCTAATAGAAATGGTGTGATTTGGGTGATGAATGATGATGATCAAGGAAACTGGACCAAACTTTTTAACATCAATCCTACTCCAGGAGTTATCTGTATGAGAATGTATGGTTTTGGGACGCATGGCAAGGTGTTTTTACAAGTTAATTACGGTGTTTTCAATTCTCATAAACTATTTCTTTATGACATTGAGACAGGAGAATTTATTGATCTTGGGATGGAAGGCGGTCCTTGGGTTTTCATCTATCAACAGAGTCTTCTTGCTGTCGCTCCCTCTCCCTATTAGAAAACATATATATAGATTCTTAATTACTTTATCATGTCTTAGGTCAATAATAATATTTGAATAAAATTATTGTAAACTACTCTAATTCTTACTTTATTATGCCTTTCTTAAATAAAACTACTCTGGTGTTGTCTACTTTATTGAGAGAATAATTAGCAAATATTTAGTCCTTGATCAGTCCAAATTGTTCCTTGAGAGTGTCATATAAAGCCTCAACAAGATTGAGCAGGAATGCATCTGAACCATGTTTCGCCACCAGGGAAATTGCCACAGGAACATTGTTATGCATACCTAGAGGTATGCTCACCTGTAGAGAACAATTCCCATTTTAGACAAGGAAGAAATTAAGAGTAAAAATGGGGAAAAAAGCTTGTATTTTCAAGTTTGCACCTGACAGAAACCAGACACTCCGGCAATCGACAACAAGCTAAAAGGCCTAGAGAAATATAAGTCCAATGTGGCTGGATTTGCTTGCACTTTTGGTGGTGGATCTGGTGTTGTTGGGACAGCAAGAATGCCATGATCCTATATAAGAATACATTTTAGTAGATAGGTCATATTCATGCATAACATTTACAAAATTCCAATATGAAAGTGGCAGAGAGATTAGTACCCCAAGGAGAGCAGAAAGTGCAGCGCGTAATTCGGTCCTCACAGCGTGGCAGAGATCAATGTTTTCTTCTGTTACTTTAATGGCATCCCATATTCGTTCTGATATTCCCGGACCTAAATCCGGATTCACTTTGGTAACCCATTCAGCATGGTTGATCTTAAATTCATACCTACAGTAATGAGATTTGGTAATCAATGCTTAAAGTAAAAATAACTATGAAAGCAGACTGAATTGTTAAAAGTTTCAAAAATCTTGTGTACCTTTGAAGTAATCTCATTGCATTTGAAAGGGCTGCCAAGGATGGTATAATATCATTTCGGTCTCCATTTCCTTTGTCTATAAAATGCTCCAAACTTGGCACTTTTTCCTTCACATAATCTCCAAGGATTACATGTTTTACACATTCACCTGCACTTTTCAACTGCATAAAGTAAGATCTCACTAGCAAAATACCATGAATCAGATGATACATGACATTATGTATCTTTTTATGCCCTTTAAGCATAAAGAAGCAGAGTCAAGAAGCAGAGTTTTCAAACTTAGTTCACTTAACAAAGCTTATAGAAGCATGTGGTTAAGTACTTATACCTCCAAAGAGCTTCTCAATTGCCTTTACAAGAACTTCAGCTGTTCGATCGCTTGGAATACTAGAAAGCTGGAAACAATCTTCAGGAATAAGAATCTGACTTGGTTTGATAGGATTCACTTCTGGTGAATGCAGAATAACACGCCCAACGCGGTTCAAAACCTTAGGGTCCCGAGCAAACCATCCTATATGGCAAAAATATGGTCAAAAAGATTGATCCACCAAATATAGGCATTAACATAAACTTGTGGCATATTGCAGCATCATTGACTATGCAATTAAGATCAGACAACAATTTTCCACTACTTTTATGTATTACATTTAGCTCTTACCAACAGTATCAAAACTCTGTGACATAGGAACAACTCCAACAGTATAGACAGCGCCAAGTGAAGGACGAAACCCAAGAATTCCACAATATGATGCAGGAACTCTAACACTTGCTCCAGTATCAGTTCCTGGATTTAATGTAATTAAGAACTCAATTCAATTAAAAAAGATGATTAAGAAAGATAGAAATGGAAATACTCACCAAGGGAGAAATCTACAAGCATTGCCCCTACTGCAACAGCAGAGCCACTGGAAGATCCTCCAGGAACCCTATCTGGTGCACAAGGATTTTTGGGAGTTCCATAATGTTTATTCACCCCATACATACTGAATAAAAGAATTTACACAGATTTATAACAGAAAAGTATATATTATGGAAAGAAATGAAATTCAATCATTAAAATCTTACCAGTAAGCCATTTCATCCATGACAGTTTTTCCAAGACAAGTTGCACCTCCCATTAACAGGTCCATCACAGCTGGTGCAGTTGATGTGGCAGCTGAATGAGTCCTGGCCCAATCAGGGTTTCCAAAGCCGGTGACATATCCCTCTATGTCGAATCTATTCCAATGAACTTAACTTAATCAGCCTCCAAAACAGAACAGAACAGGAAAGATAATAAGTAGAAATGTATATAGAGAGGGACAAACATGTCTTTAACAGCAAAAGTGAGGCCACTCAAGGGAAGTTCATGTGGTGAAGAGCTTGGTTGGATTTGAAGAGTAAATTTCTCCATGAAAGCTCCAAACTCCAAGCTTTTTTCTTCCATTTCTGTTGTTGTTGCTGCTATCTTTGAGTCAAGTTTGCAGTAAACTCATCTATCTATTCAATTCAATTCAATCCTTTTATTTCCAGCTGAGAATTGTAGCTACAGAACAAAACAATGATGTCAGTACTTTACTACTAGTCTCATGTTTGGTATTATCAGGATCATTATCAAGAAGTAAAGCAATTTTTTGTCTAAATGACTCTTTTCTCCTTTGCTATTTGTCTCCATGCTTGCTGTCTTTTGCAGTTTGAGAATGACAAAGATGGCATTTCAACAGTTTTGTTCAGACCAATCATCCTCGGACATTATTCAAAACTGTGCAAATGTGATGTAATGACAAATTTGAGTCAGCCAGCACATTATAACCAAATTATTCATAAATTTTGGTCTGGTAGAATTAGTAGAAATTAATGTCATATTTTAAAACAATTAAGTGGGAAAGAGGCGTATGCTTCATCCAGTTTCCTTCCCAAATAAGCATATATTTGTCTCTCAAGTCCCCATTTCGAATTTTCATAAACCACCATGAGTAGAAGTGAAGGGGTAATTGATGATAAAGCCTTAATATAAAGGGGCACTAATGATTAATTACTAATACTTTTAATCAACTTTCAGTATCTACATTTTCCATGAACTGGAAATTTTTCACTCTCAACAACATGTTATGCCAACAGGCCATTGTTGATAATCTCAATCCAAGTAACTTAGCACCACTGGAACAAGAACAAGATGCTTAGTTTATTAAGTTGAAGAAAATTAAAGACAGATTGCATCCAACTTATTGTCTCATCATTGCAATTTGTTCTTTGAGGTTGCCATATAAAGTTTCAACAAGATTGAGAAGGAATCCATCTGAACCATGTTTTGCCAGCAAGGAGATCGACACAGGAAGATTATTATGCATCCCCAGAGGGATGCTTACCTGTAAAATAACAAATAACAAATCCTTCAAATTCCTTTTATTATATATATCAAAATGGAGGATAAATTGTAGAAACTTTTTTCAATTTTGAACCTGACAAAATCCAGTTAGTCCAGCAATTGAGAGCAAGCTAAAGGCCCTGGCACGAAACGTTGCTAGCGTGGCTGGATCAGTTTGTAGTTTTGGTGGATCCCCAGGAGCTGTAGGGATGGCTATGATGCCATGTTCCTTAACATGTCAAAGCAGAGTTATTCATAAAGCAAAAATAGGAAGAAGAATTCTCTAACTTGGTAACAGAAATGAAAAGCCTATTCAAATGCTTCAAAAAAAATGTATTAATTAAACAAAGATCTAGAAGAAAAGTAAGTACCCCTAGCAAAGTAGTAAGAGCAGCGCGTAATTCGCGCCTCACAGCATTGCAGACATCAATATTTTCCCCTGTTGACCTAATGGCTTCCCATGCCCTCTCAAATATGCCTGGACCTAAATCAGGATTCAGTTTTGTAACCCATTCGGCATGATTATTCTTAAATTCATATCTGCAGTAATTAAATTTAAGTAATCAATACTTAATTAAAACATTAAGCTGACTAAATGGTTAGAACTTAAGTTTGAAGAGATTTTGCACCTCTGAAGCAACCGCATTGCACTTGAAAGGGCTGTCATGGATGGTATATTGTAATCTTGGTCATCATTTTCCTTGTCCATGATATGCTGCAGGCTTGGCACCTTGTCCATGATATGCTGCAGGCTTGGCACCTTGTCATTGATATAGTCTCCAAGAGTTATATGCTTAACAGATTGGCCTACACTTTCAAAGTAAATACCTAAAGTGAAGTCTAATTAGCCTTGAAGTTTATATATGCCTATGCTAGAATTAATTACTTACCTCCAAAGAGCTTCTCAACTGATTTAAGAAGAATTTTATCGGTCCGTTCCCTTGGAACACTTGACAGGCAGAAGCAATCTTCTGGTATAATTATCTGAGTTGGTCTTATAGGATCCATATTAGGCAAATGCAACAGAACACGCCCAACTCGATTCAATATCACAGGATCCCTAGCAAACCATCCTATGTGAGGACTTGATGTCAGAAGGAGTAACCACTTAATAAAGGGAAAAAGTACCATATTCCCTCTTGTATAGCGTTTGGAGGTTTTGCCCCCTTAACTTCAATTTTGGGATGTTTTGCCCCCTCAATCTAACAGCACCGTCAAGCTATTGACGTGGCATTGCCACGTCCATCTTGACGGTGCCATTAGGCTGAGGGGGCAAAATGTCCCAAAATTGAAGTTCAGGGGGCAAAATGTCCAAAATTGAAGTTCATGGGCAAAACGTCCAAACGTTACAAGTTCTAGGGGAAAAAGGGTATTAAGTCCTTAATAAAGCAGTACTAGTAATTAGCTTGATTTAGTTTAATTTCATAAAGTTCTGCTTAGCATTTATTGATTATATGATCAAAATCTCCCCTTAATTTTCAAATTAGACATTTTAGGTTACAGATTATGAAATGGCAACACCAGATTTAGTTCTTACCTACAGTGTCAAAACTCTGTGCCAAAGGTAGGACACCAATGGTGGAGATTGCATCATGAGAAGGCCGAAACCCGAAAATTCCACAATATGATGCAGGGAGTCTCACACTTGATCCAGTGTCAGTTCCTATATCAGAAATAATAATTCAGTTCAACAAATTGAGAAGCAAAATAAGGAAAAAAAAAAAACTTACCTAGGGAGAAATCCACCATCATTGCACTGACTGCAACAGCAGAGCCACTGGAAGATCCTCCAGGAACCCTATCTGGTGCACATGGATTCCTTGGAGTGCCATAATGTTTATTTTCTCCATAAATACTAAAGAAAAAAAGGAAAATTTCTTGATTAATCAAGAAAAAGGAACAATATGAAATTATAAAAAATATGTAATAATAAATTTACCAGTATGCCATTTCATCCATGACAGTTTTTCCAACACAAGTTGCCCCTGCCCTTAAGATGTCCAACACAGCTGGTGCTGTAGATGTGGCAGCTACATGAGTTCTTGCCCAATCTGGGTTTCCAAAGCCGGTTACGTATCCTTTGACATCAAATCTGTTTCCATACTTTAAATCAGAAATTATTAACATCAAGCAAAGCAACCAGAAACAGAAGTAAAAAATGATTAATCAAAAAATTTGATGGAAGAGAATTATAATCCAACACATGAATACAACATCTTGCTGATAAAAAAAATGAATCAAGAAATATCTATAAACATGGACTGACATGTCTTTAACAGCAAAAGTGAGGCCACTCAATGGAAGTTGTCGGTCTCCATGAGATGAAGGGATTAATTGGAGAGTGAACTTCTCCATGAAAGCTCCATAGTCTAAGGTCTCGGCCATGTCCCTCTGTCTCGTCTCTGTTTCTTGTAATAAGGCTTATCCTTTCCTGATGAGGATTTCAGTATAAGAATGACAAAAAATCAAAGACGAAATTTCAAAGAGTGAGTTTGGACCCACACACCCCAGAGTTTCAATACTATTAGTAACTGACAAATAGAAGGCAGTGTTACTATATTGTTGTTCAAAGTTAACTATATCAACATGGATATCAATTTGATTGGAAAAAAAATGAAAAAGTATTATATTTATATTAGAATTGAAAATTTCATTAATCTTCATCAGGATCCGCATCAAAGAAATTGATGATATACCTTAATATATATTGATAATGAGTTCATGACTATGCCCCCATCATGCTTTTGATCAACTTTTGACTTTTTGAGTATCATTTTTCTTGTTTAAAAAACCGAATTACTATGGGACTAGTTTTATTTTCAAAGATTAGAAAAAGAAGTATCTTGGTTAGAGAAAAAGTATGTCTTAATGTCCTTTTTGTCCCCTGAACTTGTATGATTTTGACGTTTTGCCCCCTAAACTTTAATTTTGGATATTTTGCCCCTTGAACTTGCAATTTGAAGTCATTTTAATCCCTCTCAAACAATATCTCAGTGGATTTTTGCAGTTGATCTTACAACTGAGAAGCTTGAGAAAATACGGCCGCCCGATGATAAGGAGACAAGTGATTGTCTAGTGGGTTTGGCTGAGATTGGAGGATGCTTAAGTTTGGCTCAAAATATCAATGGGGATAGCATAGAGATGTGGAAGTTGGTAAAAGATGAGAATATTGAGACTAATTGGATCAAGATTATGTCAATTAAATTGAATCTGGTGGAAGCATTTGGACCTTTAAATACTGTGCTGCCAAAATGCATTATGAACAATGGTGAAGTCCTCCTTACTTGCATTGAAAGGGAGAAACCCAAACAAAAATCTGAGATAAGGAGATTTCTCTTGTATGATCCGGTTACTTGCAGATTCAGAGGACTAGATGTCGATGGTATGAAGAAATGTCGTCAAGCAATGACATATGTGGAAAGCTTGGTTTGGCCCAAAGTAAGCAATGAATCAAGGGTCATATCCTAAGCTTTTGGGCTTTTGGCCATGATTTAGAAGTGTAGCTTACTCTAGAGTTACAGATACATTGTTGTTCAAAAATTTTAGCCAAAGGAAGAACTTAAAAATTACAAAAATTTTACATTATTTTATTTTTTGGATAATCTTTTACATTGTTGTTCAAAGTTATAGAGCCGAAGTATGAAAGAACAATCAATATGAATATCACTTTGACTAAAAAACAAACTGGAAATATATTTATATTTGAAGTGAAAATTTCATCCATCTTCATCAGAATCAGCATCAACGATGTACCAGTATGGAACTACTTCTACATGTTGGATAGGTTCTTCTGCAGGCCTAGTGCCATTAGTTCCTCCTGGAGTGTTCCAACCTAAGCGTTGCATGTAAACCGCATCATAGGCTTCAATGTTTAAGCCCGAGGCAAGAAATAACTCCAGCTCAGTCACAAATCGATCTGTTCTTGCTAGTAGGAATGGCTTTGCTGCATCAGAGACAGTAATTTTGAAGTCTTCTTGAATTGCTTCCGCAGATTTCTTTAGACGTGTCTGTTCAATTCTGGAAAAAGCAAACCAGTTGAGATGTCTATGAATAAACCAGTCAAATAAATTTCAATCAACTTAAAGATTTCAAACAACTGAATGAGCAGGCAATCATGAAATTACCTTCTCAAGAATGACTCAATCACACCATGTATGTGATACACAACAATGTCTACATCTTCCTCCTATAGAGTTAAAAGGAAGTTTACTTAGTTTGTCAGACAAACAAGAGGGAAAAATAAAGTCATATCAGATTCCCAGCCAGACATGTCAACTTAAATAAAGAATGTAAGCATATAACTAATCTGAAACTTCCTTACATGCAAGGATATGCATATGGCAAACCAAAGAAAAGAAAAACACAAAGACCTGCATCAAAGCTTGAAGTTCCCTCTTCAACCAACTCTGGAGCCACATGTTTGACTGAAGATACTTCCGAGATTTCCAAAACCGCAGTACATCAAATATGTCATTTAAGATACCTGATTGAAAAAAACACGATTTCAGTGGGAAGGGCATTAACATAAAAAGTAGTGGTTTTCCCCAGAGAAATCAGAACTAGAAACAGATAAAAATAAATATGTAGAACATTACCAAACCTGGTTCACTGTAATAGCATTGTAATCTGTACTTGTGAGCTTTTGAAAAGGTAAACCTGCAGGTACCGATAAATGGTAAGCCAAATAAAGACATTTAACGTTGAAATGGAACTAGAGAAAACCAATAAATGAAATAAGATACCTATCCTCAAAATTATGATCTACGTAATGCCGCTGAAAACACGTTCCGTCAAATCCGCTGATTACTGAAAAGTTCTCTTTCTGCAAATTTGACCAACCATGGCATTATGAGAGCCAAAATTTTCACATGAATATAACGTCTGAACACAATCAAAGAGGGGAGCAATAACCAACCCCACGCTTAAGTCCGGAGCACGTAAAACTTAGAGGAATGTTTTGAATGAAAACAAACCTTGCACAGGGGACATGCTAGAGAGGAAGATGGGCGAGACCGCTTGCCAGAAACCACTTTACTCCAACGTACAATACAATTGTAACAAAACTTATCTGCAACGCGAGATTGAGAAAAATGAATCAAAATTTTCTGCCACAGAATCACATATTATACTTAAAGAGGATAATAAGCATGCTAGATTTACAAATTCCTGTCAACATAACTCACTTCTTAAGCATACATCATATGCAAGCCCTTCATTTAACCAGAAATGATGCCAATAAACAAGCCCTTCATTTAACCAGAAATGATGCCAATAAACAGACTCACTGAGCCAAGTTTTTCTTCGAAATCTATTCAATACCCACAGAACTCTACCCAAATTATGTTGGATTTGAGATAGCCATATTTAAAAATTCCCTTTTATCAATCAATTAGCTTTTCTAAGATTAAACCCTTGAGCAGACTTTACTATTCTTTTCTCCAGTATCAAACTACTAAAGTACCCAATTCATAAAACTAAATCAACGCCACAACTTTATCAATTCAGTACTCATAAATAGCAAAAATAAAAAGTGCCCGAATAAAAATTGCAGCATAATTCCCAAAACACACACCAAGAATTCAAAATTCATAGATAGAAACAGAGGGACAAAATAAACATACGGAAACATGTATCAAGGTAGGATTCCTGAACCATGGGTCCGAGGCAAATTGGACATGGGTTCGATTCTTTCTCTCCAGAGCAGGACCCACTTTGGTTAGCTCCACCTTCCTGGTTCATGGTGCTCGATATGATCTGACCTCGGCTCCTCCAAACCTCTCTCCCTAGCTTGGCTCTGTGTTTTAGAGGCGGTTTCAGTCTGTCATATATATACACAAGTTTTGGGACATTCGTTTAAAGAAGTGGGTCAGATTTGAATAAAACGAGGCCCAATAAAAGTTTGTGTTTTTAAAGCGGTCTAAGCCTTTTAAGGCTCTTAAGTCTTAACATTTGAGGCCGAGAAAAGGCTCTTTTAACGTTCACTTCACATTTTCTGTTTTTGTTTTTTCTTTCCCACCGTTACATTTTTCAATTTGCCAGAGCATCTAACAATGCAGGGGACGCTTCAATTCAAATCCCCATTTCTTCACTTCAATAGGATTCTTTCCTTAAACCCATCTCTTGAACCCAATTCTTCTCTTCAAAGCTTCAATTGTTCAACAAAATCTCCAATTTTGCCGCATAAATCCACCCAAAAACCTATTCTTTGTGCCAGAAATAGCAAAAGTAGATATGGGTATCAAAGATCATCAAAATTCATTCTTGAATTGATCTCATTGGCTTCAGATCTCAGAATCTTACCACAGCCGTTGGATTTGGTTGCTCAGAATTTGGTCGGTAGAGATGGAAGAGGACTCCGGTTCTTGAATGGTCTTAAAGGAGTGAGCTTTAATGGAAGGAGAAGAACAACAACAAGAAGAAGAAATGGGATGAAAGTTTTAGGGTTCTCAGTGCTTTTAGGGTCTTGTATTTTGTGTTTGTGGTTTGGGAAAGAGTTAAGAAGTGAATTGGTTTTTGGAGTTTTGGGTTTTGGCTTTTTTGTGGCTGCTTTGATTAAGGAGTGGAATAAAGGGCTTAAAAATTGGATCTTTGGGGTTTGTTGTGTTGGAGTTTTGGTAGGATTTGGGTTAAGTGGGAACAAAGGAATGAAATTGATTCAAGAAACCAAGATTTCTTCATCTTCTTCTCAAATGGTGGAGTTTCTGAGGAGAGGTAGAAGAAGAGGAAGGTGGAGATTGTAAGAAGGAAAAGGCTACTCATCAAAATCAGATATGTTCAATTGAATTTTGTAATCTTGTAATCCAAAATTGTTTGTTTGTTTCTTTTATCAATAAAAATTTCATTTTCTATTTGTTGTCTGCAGCAAGCTGTATGTTTATTGCTGAATGAAACTATATTCCCCTTCATTGGGCATTGCCAAATGACCTTATTTTGCAGTTTTTGATATCTGAAACATGACTATGCAAAATCTGGGATTTTGTCATATTGATCAACTGAGATTGTGCATATGAAATGGTAATTGAATGCTTATTGTATATTCTTTTCCACAATTTCATTAGCTAGTATATTTAGGAAGAACATGAATATTCCACCTTTTCATTTTCATTGGATAATAATTAGTAAGTCAATCAGCTTCATATTAGTTTCCCCATGCTATACTATACACAATTCTGGTAAAATTCTCATTGAGCAGCACCCAATTTATCTTCCCTGAAGTAAATGAATCTTCCATTTCCTTTACAAGTTTATCATCAACCTTCATATGAGTTACCCTAGATATCTGCAACACCATTTGCAGTAAATTCTCATTGAGAAGCAAATAATCTTCCTGAAGTGAATGGATTCTCCATTTCCCATATCCATCGAATTAAGTAAGGTGACGAAATTCGTCATCTTCAGTCTGACAATGGGATCCACCTCCTTCTTCTTGGACAGAAGATCAATCAGCTTCATATTAGTTTTCCTCATTTGAAGGTAGGTACCACCATTGCAGTAAATTCTCATTGAGTATCAAGGGGGAAAACTGACACCCATTAGTATAACACTTAATGGAAGAATACTTATTTGAAGATGCATATCCAAAATTCATGCAAGCTGAAAAGAAGAAAGGAAAAGAGAAATATCATCCAGTGAAAATATATATGCCTAGATCAAACAGTCAAGATTTATTAAAAAAAAAAGCTTTGACAGGAAATCCATTTTAAGAAGAAATTTATCAACAAACCTTTGTCATCAATGTCTGGTAAACCACTGATCCAATCTTTGAAATGCACAGGGATTGCAGCAAACACATCATCCTCATCTTGATCTTCTTCCATGATCATGACATCAAAACGACAGTGATCTATATAAAGAGTGATAAACAAGTAATATCTTTCAGAGCATTAACATAGAGATATACACCTACTGGTTTTTGAAGAATAGGCAACATTTATAGATAGGTGCCAGGGTAAAACCGCAGCGTTGATTACATACAGCGCACACTGTTTTAGTAGCATAAATACAAGACAGCGAGTTACATGAGGCGCACACTGTTTTAGTAGCATAAATACAAGACAGCGAGTTACATGAGGCGCACACTGTTTTAGTAGCATATATACAAGACAGCGAGTTACATGAGGCGCACACTGTTTTAGTAGCATAAATACAAGACAGCGAGTTACATGAGGCGCACACTGTTTTAGTAGCATAAATACAAAACAGCGAGTTACATGAGGCGCGCACTGTTTTAATGGCATAAAGATACTACTTCCTATAACTGGTAATGCATATGGCTGCATTTCCAGGTTGAAGCTATAAACTTCATAAGCGGTTAGTATAATCTACATGTTAGTAATAAGGTCTATTTCTTAGAAACTAGTATGAGAAAAGTAAAATTAATTATGAAAAATGAAAAAATTGAACAGACCTGAGGATAACATTTTCCTCATTAGCATACTTCCATTGCTATTATTGAATGCAAAGGTCAGTGTGCCATTAGAAACCACTTCATAGATTCCCAGGCTTTGCACTAATTTATATATTAATGGCCTAATTTCATGAGTCTAGAAAAGGATCAAATGTTTATCAGCATTTGGTTGAAAAAAGAAATCTATAACACTAGTTCACTAGTAATGTTATTGCATGATATATGAAAAAACCCTTTTATCAAAGGACAAAGAGCAACATTCACCTTTACTTTTTTGGTGCAGACAATGCAGCCATTACCTTCATTTCTCTGCCACAATCAAGTTACCAATCAAACCTTCACCTTCAACTGAATTGCAAGCAAAGATAAAATCTCTTTCAAGAAACAGTTCACATACACAAAATAAAGGTTGTAATTATTTATAGATCAATGAAGTTGGCATGTCAAGAATTGGTTACTAGCTATAGTCCTTGACGCAATGACTATCAAACAGAGGCAAGATTTCCAGAATGTTTCACAACAGAAGAAGATTGTGGTGTTCCAAATGTCCGAAAGAAAAATTGAAGATGAGAGAGTTTTGTCCTAGTGAAGAAAGATTATTCTCTCAAGATAACTGTTTGTTGATGCTTGCAAACTCAGCTGAATTGATTTCAGAATCTGAGGATAGCTTTTGTATAGCTGATATGAATCCTCGTGACAGTGAAGGTTAGTGCTTCTTCATAATTTGGGAAATTTTTCTTGTTTGTTTCAATTTTGCCGGTTTATGCTTCATGTTCTGTCACTAATTTTTCTTTTATCAGTGTTGGATTCTACTATGGAGGCTCAACATTTGCAAAAAAATGCTGACAATGTCATGGCTAGCTGCAGATGGTGGTATTCTCTCATCCACTATCCCATCAATGCTTATCATTTGCATATACTTTCTTAAGCTTTTAATGCTCATCATTTTGCTAATTCTAAATCATTAACCGCGATAATATGCAGAGAGAATCAATATGCAAGTTCATCCTAATAGAAATACAAACTTCAATCATAATCACATTTTCTCCCTTGTAAACCTAAGATTATTTGATACATTCAATCATATATAGAAATTATTTTTATATTATCATATTATTATTGTTGTGCTACTAGTTTGCTTTGGGCCAATGATCAAGTTGAAAGCCCAATTTGGGAATAAATTGTGGAAAAAAAAACAAACAAGAGCCCAAAGGGTCCAATGGTGCCCACTTTCTATGGGCCTCTCAGCCTTATGTGAATTAGTATAGAAAGTATGAAATTGATAAAATGAAATATTAATTAAATTAGCATTAAACTTCAAGAATTGAATAATTACATAATTTTTTTTAGATAGCATAAAAACAATTTCACCTAGATAATAAAATTGTAAAATTGCAATCCTTCCAAAAAAATGTAAATTTTAATATGATTGAAGAAAGTTGCAAAATTATGCAAAAAAACAAAAAAAAACCATGGAATCATATGCATATGGGCTACATACTTTCGTTGCTTGATATGGGCCCAGATATGAATGATGGGCCTGAATGGAGTAGGGGAAAATTTGAAACGGCGTCGCCTTCAGAACTCCTGCTCCCATAGCCTTTGCCGCTTGAGTTCGAACTTCGAAATTCATTTCATCCCTCTAATTAACGAAACGAAGATCTTTGCAGGTTTCCTTTTCTCTGCTTGTATACCCAAAAGGCGAAAAGCTTCCCCTCTTTCTCCCATGAAAATTGTGTTTATCCAAACCCTAGACCGTGACTTTCTTTTCACCGATTTCGGCGATGCCGTCGGAACATCCCAAATCCAAGCTATGTTATTCCCTTCCCTCTTCACTTTCATAACCTCTTTCAACTCCAATTCTCACTCCCAATACAACCCTAGCTTTTTTCTTCCGTTTCTCTTACAGAGATTTCCGAGAGCGAAGAGGTAATTTTTTTTTTTTCCGATTTTCCTTTTATTGCTATTAGACTGGAAAGTTTGTTTCAATCGTAAATTATGATACTTGATTCTATTTGTTGTTTAATCAGGAAATTCGTAGTTCAAAATGCTAAATAAACACAGATGTTTATCTTTTCATCAGTTTTTTGCTGGTTGATTTTTTTTCCTGTTAGTTCTGGTTGTCAAGAATTAATGCTGTCACCATTGGAGAGTTTTTAGTACGTCTTATACTAAGTAATGAGCAATATCTGAACAAATGGCTGTTTCGGATGTGCTATTATTGATTTTGGACTTGAATATGTGCTTAGAAGTATGGTTTTATAGAAGAAAAGTTGAAAATTAGGGGATGAAAATGGTTCTCCCTCCCTCCCTCCCTCCCTCCCTCCCTCCCTCCCTCCCTCCCTCCCTCCCTCCATGCTTATATATGTGTGTGGGAATCATGTTTTCGTGTGTATTCATTGTTGGTTTTGTGATTCTTGAATACATGTTTCCCCATAGGTTTTTATGATTAGAGGCCTAATCCCCACTCTCTCATAGAAGATTGAGTTGTGGGATGTATCTCCTTTCCAATAAATTACCCCAAATAGTGTGTTGTTTGTGATTGGATGGAGATACAATGATATTATTGGTATTTTGAGATGCTCATGGAGTGCATTATTTGTTTATAGTAATTGATTGTTGTTCCAGGGTAATTTTATATGGATATAGTAGTGATGCAACATTCCTGTTTATGGTTGGTTGTATAATTTATTAGATGTGATGTATTGTTGAAATTCTTCATTGTAAAATTGGTATGTAATTATTATATCTTGAGAAGCAAAGCCTTGTAAAGGAATGTGTTTATGCATCACTAGTATAGAAGTATAAAGTTACCTTGGCATGAAGCAGTCAAAATACCAATAAGAGGAGTCTAATGGGACTCTTGTGATGATGGAATTTATGGTATTTTTTTCTGCTTATGTGTTCCTTCTCAAATGACTCAAAATACCATTAAGGATCGAGATGGTCTCCCTTATTCAAATGTTCCTATTTTCTCGTGATTTCTTAAATGTTCCTGTTATTTAGTGATTTCAGTTTCTTTTTAGTTTTTTCGAATCATTTCAGTTTTTGTTGAGAACTAATTGTGGCCCAAGTCTGGTGTAATCCAAATTATACTTACAAAATATATGGGATTTAAGTACTAGGCTTATTTCGGCCCAATTTGTAGTATAAACTACTGCAAAATATAAAGATCATATCTAACAGAACATGAACAGATTTTTGAACCCTAAAATTGAGGAAAAAATCTTTTAGGTCAATTTTTGTAATATTTTTACCGAAATTATGTAACCATCATGGTTTTTTGTTAAAAACTCGTTCCAACGGTTTTTTGTTAAAAACGTGTTTCGGGACCCAACTCAGTTTTGCATTATTTTTGGCGCTAAGACGACTTGAAATATTTATATTAATCTAACCAAATCTTAGTTACATTGGATTTTTTTTTATTTGTTTCTACGAGCATCTAAATTTTGTTTCGTTTTAATTAGAAATTAATTTGGAAAAAATATTGAAAAAAAGGATATTAGAAGCGTGAAAAGCCCTTCAAACTTTTTGGCGTTGAATAATATTTTTAATTATATTTTTTATAAGTATTGTGGTTAAAAATTGAGGGAAAAATTTTCGGTTCGATTTTTGTAAAATTTTAGCCCATATCGTTTACTAACCAACACGGTTTTTGGCAAAAAAAATGTGTTCGGTTGTTCCGACTCAATTTCGCATGATTATTGACGACAAGACTCGTTGAAATATATATGTTCATATAAAGAAATCAAAGCCACATTAGATTTAAGGATTTATTTTTACGAGCATCAGAATCTAGTTTCGATTTAATCAGAAAATTAATTCGGAAAAATAGGAAAAAAAATGATATTAGAAGAGTGGAAAGCTTTTCAATTTTTTTCGCGTTTAATTATATATTTTATATATTTTTTTAACGTAATATATATTTTATATGATTATTGTGGCTAAAAAAAACTTTCGGTTCAATTGCAAATTTTTAGCTGAAATCGTATATTAACAATCACGATTTTAAGCTAAAAACGCTTTCGGGGGACTCGGCTCAATATTGCATGATTATTGACGACAAGATATGTTGAAATATTTATATTCATCTAAAGAAATCTCAACCGTATTGAATATAAGGGGATCCTGTTTCGATTTAATCATAAATTAATTTCGAAAAAAAAAATAAGAAAAACAATATCAGAAGCGTGAAAAACTCTTCAATCTTTTTGGCGTTAATTATATATTTTTTTATGAGTATTGTGGCTAAAAATTGAGGAAAAATCTTATGGACCATTTTTTGCAAAAATTTTGCCGAAATCGTGTACTAACCCTCACGGTTTTTGGCTAAAAACATGTTCCGAGGCTCCGGCTCAGTTTTACATGATTTTTGGTGCCAAGACTCATTGAAATAACTATATTCATCTAACGAAATCTTAGCCACATTATATTTAAGTATTTGTTTTTACGAACATCATAATCTAGTTTTGATTTAATCAGAAATTAATTTGGAGAAAAAATAGGAAAAACGATATTAGAAGCGTGAAAAACACTTCAATCTTTTTGGAATTGAATCATATATTATTTTATGAGTATTGTGGGTAAAAATTGAGGAAAAATCTTTCGAGTCAATTTTTGCCGAAAATCCATTACGATTTTTTAGATAAAAACGCGTTTCGAGCCCCGTCTCAGTTTTGTATGATTTTTGATGACAAGACTCATTAATATATCTATATTGATCTAACCAAATCTCAGACATATTTGATTTAAGAATTTGTTTTTAGAAGCATCTTAATCTTGTTTGGAGCTAATTAGAAATTAATTAAGTAAAAATCGAAAAAATGATATCAGGCACGTGAAAAGCTCTTCAATATTTTTGACGTTGAATTATATACTTTTCACGATTATTGTGGCTAAAAATTGAGGAAAAATATTTCGGATTAATTTTCGCAAAATTTTTGCCGAAATCGTGTATCACGATTTTTAACTAAAAACGTGTTCCGGGCCTCGATTTAGTTTTGGATGATTTTTTGCGCCAATAGTCATTGAAATATCTAATATTAATCTAACCAAATCTCAGACACATTGGATTTAAGAGTTTGTTTTTGGGAGCATTTGAATCTTATTTCGATTTAATTAAAAATTAATCCGGGAAAAATTGGAAAAATGGTATTAGACGCGTAAAAGGCTTTTAATCTTTTCAACGTTGAATTATATATTCTTTTACGAGTATTGTGACTAAAAATTGAGAAAAAATCTTTTGGCTTAATTTTTGCCGAAGTTTAATCATCACCATTTTTTGGGTTAAAAACGCGTTATAGGGTTTCGGCTCAGTTTTGCATGATTTTTACCGATAAGACTCCTTGAAATATCTATATTAATCTAACCAAATCTCAGACACATTGAATTTAAGGATTTGTTTTAAGCAGCATTTGAATCTTGTTTTAATTTAATTAGAAATTAATTCGGGAAAAACTGAAAAAAAAATATATATATATATATATATTAGACGCGTGAAGAGCCCTTCAATCTTTTTGGTATTGAATTATATATTTTCTTCCTAAATTGTTGCCTAAAAACAGAAGCAATTTACTAATGTCAGGCGTAGAGTCAGAAGTCCATTTTTAGCAAATCCTTCACTATAAGATCGTAATCAAAGTAGCCAAAAAAAAATAATGTAGGCTTCTTGTAGCTTAAATATATCGTTTTTATTCTAGATTGAAGGGAAAGTTAAGTCTAAATGTTGGTCCAAATAGGGAAGCTAAAGTTCTTTTCTTTGTTTTGAAAAGCTTCAGCCTTCACAGTTTAAGAATTTATGAAGAAATATTTATAAGTGTCTATTGAACTCTATTCTATGTCCGATTACGCTTGATTGAAGTCACTTTAGCCTAATCCGTTCTTATTGAGTAATAATTGCGGCCACCATATTTCAGGAAATAGTAATCTAAGGCTCCGTTTAGTAGAGCAATGCGGTAGCGGTATGATTGATACTGTTTAGCAACTGTACAGATGAGATTACACTGTACAGATTAGATTAAGTACTGCACATATGAGATTATTAGAGCAGCGATTGAAACAGAGATTACACTTAAGACTCCATTTGACCGATGCACCGGTCCAAAGGCCAAACGGCTGGTGAATCGGTGCACTAAACATGTCCTAAAACATCCTAACCAAGCCCATTATGATCCCAAATGTAAAGGAACTTCCAAGTTATGAAGCCCAATATATGAGATCTAAGGTAATTTTTCGTGACAAATAAGGCCCATTAAAGGCACATTTTCCAAGGGGGGAAACATATTTGCCACATTAAGCCATATATATGCTCATATTGAGTCTGGACATGGGTAATTACGTTCTCAATTCCGGCCTAAATTAGGTACTAAACGGGCTATGTATTTATCTACATTAAGCACGTATGTCTATATTAAACAAAAATTTGTTAAGCACTGGGCCTAAAAAGGGCCAATTTTGGGAATTAAACATCCTATTTGATTAATTTGGGCCCAAAGTCTGAAAGGGTCTTTTTATTCTAAAATGTGTCTTAAAATTGGACTTGATCATATTTATATTGGGCCTCAATTTGGGCAAAAATGCAACCCTGTAAATTTGTTATAGGCCTCTTTGTTTTTATTCTCTTTTTTAAATACCAAGTATAAGAGGAATTATTGCTTAATAAAACGGGTGGAAAATTGAACTGTAGTACTTAAATGAACCCCTGGAGTAGGCGCAAAAAATTTATGGCGCTTGCACTTTGCAAAAGTTGATAAATGATATCATTTTCAGAAATAAATAAATAAAAGACCCGTAAAAAGTCATTATGTTCAAATAGAGAAGTTTCATACTACCCAATGTTATTTTAAAAAGAAGAATAAAAAGAAGGTAAATTAGAAAGTAGAGACTCCAAGGGGCTGAAAATTCTTTAAAACGACCATATTTTATTTTATATTTTTTCATTTTAAAAAGATCACCTGTGAGATATGTCCACTTTTTTCAAAATGTCTAAGAAGAAATATAAAATGCCTCGGAAGCCTGCAAAATGTTTCAGACTACGTAAAATGAGAATACTAGGGAAAGGGAGGTCATTTACCCTTACATTTAGTAGAGATCTAAAATCGGGTTGGTAAAAAAGACTAATGATTAGTCAATAGAAATCATATCATAAAATTCGAGTATCATCATCAGATTAGATTAACTTCGAGTGCTTCATCGAGTGCTTCATCAAAGAGAAGACTCTATTGGTATTTTGCGTGCTTCATGCCAAGGTAACTTTATTTCAACAATAGTGATGCGAAACGCATTCCTTTACAAGGCTTGGAAACCAAAATTACAACCAATTTCACATTTAATAGTAGTAATTCCTAATACATTAGCATCTACTAACAAATTACACAATTTACTAAATAGGAATGCCGCACCACTATTATATCCATAAAATTACCTTGGAAACAACAAACAATCGGCTATAATATAAACAAACAATGCACACCATGAGCATCACAAAATACCAATACTATTACATCTCCATCCAATCACAAACAGCAAACAGCAAACAATTTGGCAAATTTATTGGGATGGAGATGTCCCACACTCATCTTCTAAAGAGAATGAGTGAGGATTAGGACCATTACTATCCTAAGGTGGAAAACATGCATTCGCAAATGATAGAATTCATCACAAACATGACATAAACTAATAAAATGACAATTGTAGATAAATCAAGGATCATAAGCTAAATGAAGCACATTAGAAAAATAAATGAAGCATCACAAACTGGAATACAAACAGACGAAACAAGACTAAACATATTTAAAAACAAAGCTTACCATTAAGAGACCAGCGCAAGCTATCTTTCCACCTCCTTGAGATATCCTGTTCCAAGTTCATTGCATTAAAACATCAACACTTTGAGCATGAAAACAAAGCAAGAATCCAAAAGCAATCCTATATAAGATCACTTACCCATATTTGGCTGGACATTTGCCACTTCAAATGGGGTTACGCGGCACACTCACATTTAACTTTCCCAATCGACATTGAACTTGCCTTGATTCACATCCATATTTTCCAATTCACATTGAACTTGCCTTATTCACATCCAACTTTCCCAATTCACATTGAACTTGCCTTATTCACATCCAACTTTCCCAAATGACATTGAACTTGCCTTATTCACATCCAAATTTCCCAAATAACATTGAACTTGCCTTATTCACATCCAAATTTCCCAAATGACATTGAACTTGCCTTATTCACATTCAACTTTTCCAATTCACATTGAACTTGCCTTATTCACATTCAACTTTCCCAATTCACATTGAACTTGCCTTAATTCACAATGGCCCTCAATGTAACCCCATTCGAAGTACCATTCACCAATACCCACAGGGAAATGTCGAGACAGGAATGCAATCCTTGCTGGCACAACTGCAGAGGAGAAGAAACGTTATCCAGAAACCATCAGAGCAGAAAAAGAAAACTTACAGCAAACAAATGTGACGGAAATCCTAGCTGCCACAGGGATACGCTCAGATCCAATGGGGAGACAACTGCAGAAGAGAAGAAACACTATCAAGAAACCATCAGAGCAGAAAAAGGAAAATCAGAGCATGCAAATCTATGCAATGGCAACATGATTCATAACAGTCAACAAATAGCAAAAAAAAAAAAAAATCACAGAGCACCCAGCACAACATTATAATAATTTAAATAAGAAAAGATTCTGTTTTTACAGGCCCCAAAAAAAGGGAAAAAAAAAGAGGATTAAGTGGCTTTAGTATTCTGATTTGATGGCAGTTGGGTTGCTTAGGACGATCCAGATGGTGAAATGTGAAGGAGATCAAGGAGACTTTGGATTCGTCATTGCTGAATGCTCCTATTTGGATATCAAACAAAGCTTTACCCTGCACTGTATTCAAACTGAGAAAAATCCGATGAATCAGGTCTGAACAAAGCTGGATGCACATGAAATAGTGCAGGGCTTACCGTGCATAGTGAGACAAGACACAATGACACAATATCTGCATACATCTGCAGTTGCAGTAATTGAACATAAATTCTGAACCTGCACACAGCTGCATGAGTGAGAAGAGATGTGATATAACCAAAACAGTCTTGATGCACGAGTGAGAAGAGATGCAATATCTATAAAACCAGATCATTATGAGAGACATACATACGTGGCTCCAACTAAGCCCACAAGCAGGAGAAAGGCAATTGTAGTTCCTTGAAGATCACTGTGTAAAAAAAGGAAAAATACTTCTATTAAACAAAATTAACAAAAGGTTCCAATATTGAAATACATAAATTAGTGCAATTATTGTTCTTACATGACCATAAGTTAAAGGTAGCTTCAAGAACGGAGCTGGAAGTACACTGCTTGAAGGTGGTTAAATGAATGAGTTAATGTTTATCACAAAAGAGATTTCCACGAGGATTACATTAGAAGGGGGTTAGATGAAAGCTAGTTATTTTATACCTGGATTAAAACCGAAAATATTGTATCTCAGGAAGCATAAGTAACAGTGTACTCAAAGCTTCTTCTAGTCGATCCACAGAGCATGCACTCTCAATCAGCACTTGCCCTGAATCAACATAATGCCAACCACCTCTTCTTTCCTACAACAGAAAAAATACTCAGGTAAATCTATGGCATGTAGAATGAACCGTGAACCTAATAAGAAGCAATGAAAAGATACCTTAAGAAAGTTAAAATCTCTAAATTTAATCCTCCAATAACTTATAATATCTGAATTGATTAGAAATGTATCAAACTTGGACATAATTTCCTGTTGTTCTACATGAATACCCATGTAAAATGGTGACACAGAAAGAAGAAAGAAAAAACCCAAGTTACCTTTGTAGGTGAAGGAGCCAGAACTAACTGAAACTAGACAGTCAATTTTTGTATCAGGCCACAAAAGTTGTGCTTCTCTTATGGTAAAGATACTTGGATTGTTTGCCACTATAACACCATCTTGCCAGCACAGTGAAAGCTTAGTCTCCATGATTGCCGAATACTTGAAGGAGATCAAAGAGAGCTTTGGCTCCATGATTGCCGAATACTTGAAGGAGATCAAAAGAGAGCTTTGGCTCCATGATTTCCGAAAACTTGAAGGAGATCAAAGAGAGCTTTGGCTGCATGATTGCCGAGTGCTCCAAGTTACCATCGGTTTGAAGCAAAGCTTTTCCCTGCACTAAATTCAAACAGTGTAAGATGCCATTTTCCAGGTCTGAACAACGATATCAACAGGCATTTAAGAAAAATGCAGGACATTATATAAGAGAAAATACTTGGTTTTTCAAGCATATTAACTTGTAGATATGAGCATCCATGGAGCCTAAAAAGTAAGAAAAGAAACATTGAAACCTGAACCTTATTCAATCAAACCCAGTATCTTTTTTTTAAGAAACTAAAAGATAGGCATATTACAAAGCTGAACATAAAGAAAAACATTACGAAAAGCTAACACTTTATTCAAAAAAAATCCATTTTGTTAATAAAGTAGCAATTTCTAAACTAATCAAGAAATAATCTTGCTTAACCATACATTTCAATATCTCCCTTCAAGTGAAATTTTACCAAAGGGTATGTAATCATTAAAAGTTCCATAGCTAGTTGCTGAAGATAATGGCAATCACCTGCAATACGTGGCAAATTTCTCTGGCCATGTGCCAGATCCTTTACATGCTTTCCAAGAGACAAGTTTCGGAAAGCAGTACAGCCAATCAGAAACACTCCAACTTTAGCTCTCCACTTGGCAAAAAATTCTGCTCGTCTCACCCTGACAAGGATTGATTATCGCAGCTAGCATATCAGACTAAATCACAAGCACTTTCCAGAAAGTAGAAGAGAACACGGAATGGTAGTAGTCAAAAAAATTAATTGGACTCTTAAGAGGGCAGCACAAGATAGTTTTCGTTTATCATCTTTTTACCCTTAAAGATGTGAGTGTGACTTAGTAAGTTTACAGTCAATTATACGATAATGCTAGTCCTATTGTGTGAGCTATGAAGAAAAAAGCAAACATACCTGAAAAGTTTTTCCAAAGCCCATTGTGTGAGCTAGAATGCAACCAAGACCTTTGTCCCCAGACCTCACTTTAGTGATTGACTGTATAATATTTTCCCTCATAAAACGGATCCCAACTATCTGCAAGCACAAATCAACAGAAAGATCATGCTTGAAAGTTGATTTCTTGTGGAAACCTTGTCTAGAACCAAATAAGACAGAACTAAAACTGAATGACAAATTTCAGCAAACTAGGATATTATATTTACATAGTAAAGCAAATTAAAATCAATGATGGAACACACAGGGTAAATTATAAATAATACAGGTAAACAATTAAAGAGCAATTGCAATCCTATATACATATAAAAAACTTATACAACTATTAGGCCCGTGACTTGTTCCCTCAACCGCGTAGCCCGTACTCTCAAGTCGGCGGCCCAACGATACGTCGTACAGTTCGCCTATTGAAAAACAAAGCGAAGTTAAAATTGAAGAAACGAAATCGAGAAAAGGAGATGAAAAGAAATACGAGAAATCAGATCTAGAAGAAAGAGAGAGAGAAAAGGAGATGCGACCTTTTGGAAGCTTTCGGAGGCGACACCGGAGATTCCATCTTGATGGTGCAGAAGGAATGGGGAAAGGAAGAGAGAGAGAGAGAGAGAGAGACGGCGTTCGGGGAGTTTCAAAACGAAGAGTAGGAGGGAAGCTGTACGGCATGGGATCTGTTCAGTTCATCTAATACGGCGCGTTTTGGTGATACTTCTATCTTTTGCCACGTGTGTTTCTCTTTTGGGTGGCTTTTTCTTTTGGACTGGCCCAATTAAGGCCCAATGCACTTCACAACCAAAAGGCCCAATTAATATGGCCCAATTAATAGAACCTGAAATAAGCACAATAGAATGACTTCAACACAATGCCAACACATAAAATTATGACTAATCTTTTTTTGGGTAATTATTTGATACGGTGTAAATTTTGGACTCCATAAGTTGGTTGTGGAGTTGACACATGTCCAATTTCTTAATTAATTAAGTTTTAAATATTTCAATCTAGTCCCTAAAAGACACATATCATCTTTCAGGATCCACTTGTGTAGTCTGCTAGACTCCACTGACGGTATATTGTATAATTTACTTTTTTTTTTTGGCTTATCCTTTACAGTTTTCAGCTTACTTATGACTAAAATTTGGGGTAAGACTTTTTTTTTGGACTCGTGACTTATTTTCCCCAAAAGAAAACGTATGCTTTCCCTTCTGGCACCATAACGTAACGTATGTTTGTTAGCAAATAACGTATGTTTGTCAATTGTCATTTTGTGTTGGGAAAGTTGACTACTTTACGTTTTTGTTTATTTGTGGCATAATTACCTTTATGCCCCCTTGATTATGGTTGCTTTGCAATAAAGTCCTCAGCTCTCTTCAATTAGATTAATGGAATAATAATTGATCATTTTACTCCTCCAACTAATTTAAACAGAGCGGTGGGTTGTTTCATCTAGTTACATTGCAAGTTTGGTTCTTTATGTATGATGTATCTGGTAATAAAACTGCTCAACAGGCAGCTTCGGATCGAAAGCTACGGCACTTTAGATGAACACTCAGTTGGCTATAAAACTTTTCATTTCACTGTAATTGAAAAAGAAGAAACAGATGAAAGGAAAAGCTATAAACTATTGATTCCCATAAGAAAGTGCCATATAGTAAAGACCAAGATTATGATCTCCACATTTGCTAGACTGACACTTAAAAGCCTATAACATATATAACTACTAAGGTCAGTACCACAGTAAAGACCAAGATTATGATCTCCACATTTGCTGAACTGACACTTGAAGCCTATAACATATATAATTACTAAGTTGGAGGCAGAGGAAGAGAAGCCATTGCCAGGGTAATCCACCGCAACTCCATTTCGACACGACATGTGTGCCGAGTAGACACTTATCACTCATTGCTTCTTCACAATGACTTGAAAAATCCCACCCTCGAAACGAGTAGTAACTTCCTGGGGCTTGACAGGACCTGGCAGCTGGAATGAGGCGGTGAATGCTCCAGGTGGGCAGAGATTCTGGGTAACCATATGAAAAATCTGGAAGTTTTTGCATACTATTTTCTCACCAGTTAATGACACCCCCCTTATGTGTACTGATCCATCTGGCCGGATGTCACAATTGAAGTCTTCTGCACTCACAAAAATATTCATAATTATCATACCCTGATAAATTCAATATATGAACAACAGATGAATGGACTTTCCAAACAGACCTATCAGCTATTCATGAATAAATGGTTCAATGGACTTATGTGAGAAATGCTGTGGAAATTTATTTTAAGAAGGGGAAAAAAAAACACTTCGTTTCAATGGATTTCCCACCACACTGATGTCAGAAAATATTTACATTATAGACTTCCTATCACATGAAGCAGTTCTCACTGCCCTTCCCTCTTTAAAAGAGGTAAAGTTTTTAACCAAATGGAGAAAATGGCCATTCACAATCCTAACACAAATGGAGAAAATGACCATTCTCAATCCTAACACAAGCAAGAAAAGCATGTTTAGCAGCAGAGTGATTGATTGAATCTTAAATATTAAAGAAACTTACTTTTATCCATTGATACCCCGGGGAGGTTGACACGAAAATAGTATGAATCGGGCAATTCACCCATGTCCATCAACCCTACAACTGGTCCCAGCATGTCTTTTACTAAAGCCCCAGTGTATGCAATTCCAGTTTTGGTAACAGCCATGATATTATCCAACTCCTCCCTGGTTGCGTTGGGAGGCAGATATATGATAGCTGGACCAATTGCTTCTGCAGCCTCAGCAGCAGCCTTATCTTTGGTTGGTAAGGAAGACGTATCAGTTGCATTAGGTGGACCATTGTAGGGAATACAGTTGAGAGGAGCTACATTAAGTACACGCTGCTGGAGATTAATGCGGCTAGTCTCACCTGCTTCACCTTTTGCCTTCTGAGACCTGCCAGAAAGCATGTAAACTGTCAAGTTTGCACAAGAACACTAAAGCTGAAGCCCAGGGAACCTAGAACAACCTGACCAACACTTCTATTTACACAGCCTCCCTTCAGCCCAACAATTTGTATCATATTTTATTGAGGATTTTCAAGACATCAACAATAAAACTTGGCTCATTTAATAATCCATCGAAAGAATAGGTTGGAAATGGTATGAAAACAGAACATGCAAACACACATACCAGAGATGAGTAGTCTGAGTACATAGTTACCAAAATTTTAAGTCATCTTTCTCCTCAGTCACTCAAAAGAGGAAAAGAAAAAATCAAGAAAAAGCAGATTGTAGCTAATTGGAGTCGAGCACTACAAGAACAATTCAGTTTTTGTAGATCTGTGATAAAAATTTCCAAAACTTAAAACACAGACAAATTGAAGACTAGTTCAGCAAGACATCGGAATGCATCATATCACCAAGAACATAATTGAAACAAAAACATCACATTTGTAAGTACTTTTTCTCAAACCTTTGAACATCATCATTGAAATTACGGTTTGTCGATAATTCTGAGGATATGTCTGATAAATTATCCCCAACTTCTTCAGCGAGCGATAATTCTGAGGACATGTCCTCAGAATTATACCCAACTTCTTCACCATTCACAACCTCGGAACTCATTGCTAGAAAAGTAAAAAAATCCCCTAATGTATAAGAAATGGTAAAAAGATGTAGGTTGTGGCTGCAATACACAACTTTGGCTTATATAATGTTCACCATAGAAATGCAAGCCCACTCTCCAGATGCCCCATTTATTATGTCGTTGTAAATTATTAATACATCCTTGACTGCCTTAAATTTTTTTCCCTCTTACTGCACTTTTTGATGTTTCTAGCAGATTTTCTGTTTAATTGCATACATAAACTTCCAAATAATAAAACTGATTAGTTACTCTTACCAAAACCAGGAAGATACGCGCTTTACGTGCGTGTTATGCACACATGAAATGCAGTGACAGATGACAGATGAGAGTAAAGTTTATGAACTTTCACACCAAGACACATCTCATCATGCACACAATGAGACAGGAGCAGCCATCTTTGGCTTTTGCGCGTGGATAACACACGCATAGTCTGCGCTTATTATGACTTTTAAGAAACCAAATTGTCAGCTTTCTCTTGGAAGGATACTAGGAACTTTTTGAACCAGAAAATCAATGCTTTACACCTGACAACCATGCATCAGATATATAAATCTAGAAAAATGATAAAGGACGGATATGTAACATAGAAAGAAGAAGAAATAGTAAATGAGGGCATTCATGAAGTTTACTTTAGACAATATGGTGAAGAGTGAACAAGATTAGGTTCTAGTGGACTAAATATATAAGTTATTATTGCCGATTGAAAGATTATTAAACCATATCAGATGCCCTTAACATCTTATGGGGCATTGTTTAAGGATGTAGCCCAAAACTTGCTCTAAAGTAGGGTTTTTTAGTAAAAAAATTTTAATTTTCAACTGAAACTTCGGGTTTCGTAAGCCCTTCAACCTAGTTCCTAGATGTCATATAAGATATAACCTATATAACAAGAGGACTCCTCATTTAACACAACATAACTGTGTTAAAGAGACTTCGTTGACACCTTAGTTCCTTATTGATATGACTCTCCAACCCTCGAAACTAATACAAATGCTTATGAAAAGTTTGAGAAACTTGTATTGGATCCGACCATCTGTATCCTAGTTAAAGTTGTGCAGCACATGATGCTCATGATGTTTAACATTAGTTCTTTTACTGCAGGGATCCTGTTTTAGATATGTTTTTGTGACTGCGTGCACTTCTTTTAATTTACCATACATTAGTTGTAGAGATAAATATACTTCTAAGCAAATCCTTTTCTATAATATTTGGTTTGTTACTTAGTTACTTCAAGATTTTTATTATTAAATAAATGAAATCTACCGCAGGATCATTCATAGTTGGATCGGTGATAACCGTGATTCCAAAGTGCGGAACTAACTACTTTACTAATTAGAAGTGTTTAATTAACTCATCAATGTATTGGAAGTTTATCATATCCTATATAAAAGCAATCCGAATGCATTGACCCTAAGCTCAAACAACTAAGATCATGGGAATAAAAAGTACTGCTGGTACATAGGTGCAAATTTCGTGTTGCTTTAGCTGTTCTTCTCCTGAGGCAATCTAGATAATTAGCAGAAACATGTTTCCATGTCTCATTAGTGTTGGAAGTGTCAATCTTTTGGGAATTAGAAGAAATTGGCTGGATTTCTTTCTTTTTATTTGTTCAAAAATTGGCTGGATTTCATTTGGCAGGGACAAGCCAGCAAACAATACCCCTTTTTAATGTTTTTTCCTGAACCAGAGAATATCCATTTTGAGAAAAGCCCTAATAAACATAAATCTAGATTCTAAAATACGAAAAAGCTGGCTCATAAAACCCTAGAAAACACCTAACGTTCATTGATTATTGGCAATGAAATCCAAACCCCAAAAAGAGAAACCAAAACATGAAAATAGCTGCAAGATTCCAAATTTAATCTCCAGGCACATTTTTAACATATGTTTTTGCTTGTATCATTAAAGTTTTTGGATATCCACCAATCATAAAAATAAACGTCCTTCCTTTGGCAACTAAGAGAAGATTAACAACACTTTAACCATGAAAGTTTAGTTCTTTACCAGAAAAATTCATAACCAGCAACAAGAAGGAATCAACCATAACACGAAACATAAAAACATCATGGTCAACACTCAAGTTTACATCCCAAAACCAGAAAAAAACATAGAATAAACTTGAACATAATCAAAATTAGCAAAATGGGGATTCAAAGCTCTAACTTTTCAGCTTAACCCACTACAGACATTAATCATCTGATACATTAGATAACAATAACATGCATGAGAGTATGTAAAAGAGATGAATGGCCATCTGGGTATCTTTACCTCATTGGAGACGCCATTGCAGAGTCACCTGAAATTTGACAAAAACAAAGAGTAAAGAGTTAAGACGTTTTTTTTCTTGTTTGTTCTTTTGGGCAGAAAAAGAGTAAGGAGTTTACTGAGTTTTGAATTTTAACATGGTTCAAAAAAGAATCTACATTCAATTTTCTCCTTTGGGCCAATGGTTTTTTTTGCCAAATTGGAAAGTTAAAACAGACTACGATGGAAAAAATTGGGTACACATGGAACACCGTGCTCTCGCACTCGATTGCTTTAGTGACCGTTTCTTTCTTCTTCTTTTTTTTTATTTTTCTTTTAAAAAATTAAAATCACTCTAACTAAAATTAATTTCTAAAGTTTCACTATTTATAAATAAGATTACTTGTTTACTACTAGAATGAAATATCATTCTTTTTATTATTTTAATTGTGAACAATTAGTAAATTTTTTTTTTTCAAACAAGTAAGAGTTTTACAACTAGTTAGACTCCTCCTGCATCAACAATCAATCAATAGAGACTTCATTCGATCAAAAGGCTAAGTAGCTCAAAATCATCATCAAATTCACATGCAACATTCTCAAACCAGTCAGGTATATAATCCCAATTCATTATATGCCTATGATAATGATTCAGCAATTGGATTGAACAATTAGTATTTCATTTTTAACTTCTCAACTCTTTTAATTTACAAAGTTGGTATGAAAATTCATTGGCATATATATTTCCTTTTTCTGCAAAGGCAAATTCATTATTTAAAACTATTAAGTATTTCATTTAATTCATTATTTTGGAAAGGGGTAGTAGGATACAGATGGGATACCATATATATACAATCAATGAATCCAAAACCTGGACTTTGGTCAATTTCATGGATTAATAATTTGAAGTGCCAAGAATATATTAGGTAAGATTAAGAAAATGTTCAAAATGACACATATATGGTAAAATTAGTAGAAAAATCATTTTCATGTCTAAATTGGTAGTAAAATCCTTTTAAGCTTTTCCTTAATTACCTAGTTACCATGTTTTTGAGTTTTGACAGATAAGGTTTCCTTACATGAAAAATGGTTTGACTGATATACCACTTGAAGGCCAAATTTGCACTTATAAGTTAGTTTGATGGCCAAAATGCAAATTAAGCCAAAATTTTTGTAATGGATTGTAATATACTTGAAGTTCCCAAAGAGCCCCCATGACAAGTTAAGAAGTTGAACTCCATTAAAAAAATGATTTGACTGATACCACTTAACTGGTTGAAGTACAGGTTCTTGTTACTTTTTATGTCTGTCTGTCTGTCTGATAGTGCATGAATGCCATTTTTACTCAATTATTATTATTTTTGAAAGGAGCAAAACCAATTATTCACCTCATTTTCAATCAACTTACTGGTTTCAGTCTCAAACAGTAATCCTTCACTGGTTAGCTCTCTCAACTCAAATGTCACAATTTGTGATTAATGTAAATTCTTGCATGTCTCTATGGCTTTGATTTGTCAAAAAGATCTGTGGCCCTTTCTGTCTTTCTTTTTTTTCTGAAACTTTTTGTGGGGTTGCAGCCAGAAAGATGTATAAATTTAAGGGAAGTTTGTTTGTTTGTTTGTTTCACATGTTATTTATGAACTAACTGCATTGTTTATCTCTTTATTAAGTTTTGTCTGCATGTATAAATTTTGGTGCTTGATTTAAGGATAGTAAAGTGCATGTATGGGATATGAAATCAGGAGAAACCCTCTATGTTTCTGCCTGAAATTGAAGGGTCAAATCCTTGTTCTGTTTCCCTCTTTTGCTGTTTTCTGATCACTGCATGCAAATTTTAGTTTGTTCTAAATTTTTTATTTTTCAATCATCTTCCATTTGGTAGTAGCCTAATCAAGATTGGGTGACTTTGATTCACATTAAAGATTTTCTTGTTTTTATTAATCCATTGTTGCCCTCATCACTTGCATATAGTTGCATTACACTTTCACTCAAAAGTTATGTCTCTATTAAAGCTTCAATGGGTGCTTTCTACATCATTGTCTAAAGTTAGAGAATTGGATGATATTTGATTGTTACTATGGTTCATTCTTGTATGAAATCATGTTTGATTTTCGAGTCGATATTTGTTCTTGCAGAATCAGTGACTGCAGCTGCTATGGCCAGCACATCTAAGGGCAATGATTCTCAGGCAATTACAGAATTAAGATCAAAGAAAGCACCAAGTGCTGTAATGCCAAATAAGGACCAACGATTCCTCTTGTACTTCATCTTCGGTACCTACTTCGGGCCGGATTTAAAAGGCGAAAAGTCCCATAAGTCAGTTTTGGAAAGGAAATCTGAAGGCCTTCCACCATATTCTTCTGGTGATCTAGCTGGTTCACACATGGAAATGGTACAACTAGAGCGGATATATTACTATATACTCCGCAAGGCTAATAAATCTTTAGCGGTGAAGTCATCGTTGCTTGATCAGTTCATTAAAGGCAATCTCCCTACTCCTCCTGGTGATGAATCTGCTGCTAAGTATCCACAGTTTCCTAATCTTTTTCCAATGGAATTGCATTGTCAGCAGTCGAAAAATCAATGTAATATCATTGATAACATTGTGTTTATTCACAATCCTGAAATTGGTTACATTAGGATTGAGCACATTGCTAGGTTTGGGAGGCTAACTGGACTAGAAGATTTTTCCTTGGATAGAGACGCCGCAAGGTTGCATGGTTCGGCTGAAAATGACAATGTACATAGTATGATAGTGCAGGATGGTGAACCAGCTGGAGATTTGAGTCATCTTGGATCTTCTCCTCGCGTCAGGAAAATTAAACTAGTGCAAGATGTTTTACGACGCGAGGATCAACATGTTCGTATACCACCAGTTATGAAGAGTGCTGCTACATCTTCTGCTGATGCAGCCATGACTAATAAGGCTCCAGTTCTAGCAAAAAATGAGGCCTACACTGGTAAGAAAGATGATGCAGCAATGCTATTTTTCCCGTCTCCTCCATCTAGGGAAGAGATGGCTAATATTGTGGCTGCCACTAAAAAAGGAGCTGCATTGATGGGCACTGCAGCCATGGGAAAGGTAGGGCCAATAGTAGGGCTCATGGACATTGGTGAATGTGAAGACGCTTACATGTTCCGTGTCTCTCTTCCAGGGGTGAAGAGAGATGAAAGTAAGTTATTGATTAGCACTTTAAGATTCATTTAGTTCTTTAGTTTCAATTAAGTTTTCCTTAAGGAGTAGTTTCATTTTGTTTCATTGCGAGTAAAAGTAGTTACTCCTTACTGCAGGTGAATTCAGCTGTGAAGTAGAAGATGATGGGAAGGTATTAATCCGGGGAGTAACAACAACTGGCGAGAAAACAGTATACAGGTTCTCCCAAACGTTTGAAATGCTATCACAGAACCTTTGCCCACCGGGGCATTTCTCAATCTCGTTTCAGTTGCCCGGCCCAGTTGATCCTCAACAGTTCTCAGGAAATTTTGGCACTGATGGGATTCTTGAAGGAATTGTGATGAAAAAGACGCAAATCTAATCCAAGCCTTGTCTGTAACCTCACATCACATCTGAGGCAACAGACAGTTTTCCATGTTTCCAACTGAAGTCTAACTCAGGACAAGCTAACATATCAAGGAATCACTTTGTCATCCCACTTTCCTTTTTCCCATTCCCTTTCTTTGGGATTTGACAGAAGAAAGTTCATTGAATATCCACTGCTCATTGTAGAAAGTTCCATCAAATATTCCCTTTCATGGGATTTTTCATCTCTTTGTAAGAATGCTTGGAGATGATCTGACATATTAAAACCCTGTAGTTATTTATCGGCTTGTATCGGATATGTAGTTATGTTGCAACTCTCAGAAGTATTTGTCATTAAAGCTAGTAAGTATACTTTTGCTTCATTGGAAAATTGGGTAGCTCATTTACTAGGCTTTTCTCAGCAACAAAATGTTAAAGCTGAACCTTAATTCATGCATCATGCAAGGGCACATACATTCCAAGAAAACCAGAAAAGAACTTGCTCCATAGATTGTAAAAGGTTTTCAATTTTCTATGTCTAGACCTAATCCTTATTCGATAGGCCGTTGACAGTAAACAAAGCAACCTTAATGCGAAAGAAATAACAATAACTATTAGATAAAATAATACTCTAGATATAGAATTGAAATAATAAAGTCATAATAAAATTTCTACAAATTTCTCTTTTTACATCTTCAAAGTTATCATTTCCAACTAGAAATGAGATATGCAAAAAAGAAAGGGTGCATAGAAAGGAAAAGTAAATTGTTCAATCATATGATTAGTCACTCTTCCCAGCATAGTATTTACAGAAGTCTGATCTTCAGCTAGAATCTAGACCGAGGCTTTTCACCAGGACAAGCCTCCTTATTCCGTCCCGTTATCATTCTCAAGATGTCTCTTGGAACCAGTCTGTAAACCAATTGAGAAAGCACACAAATATAAGAATACGAACAATGAGGTTCTCAAGAAATAAAACGGCAACTAGAGCAATTATATTGCAGTAATTCTCTCCATCACATTTCAAATTTTCTTCTACTTCTAGTGTTCTAGATTTTATTCACATTAAGAGTATCAAATTACTTTCTTACCTTCTATGCTAGAGCCATTAATGATCAGAGGATGACTGCTGTTGCTCAGGACCTTGTGGCCACATCTGCTGTGCCATGTAAGGGTGAGACTGCTGTGCATACATGGTAGGGTCAATTACCGGCTTCCCCATAATCATTCCTGGAGTCCCAACCTGAGGAGGTGCATGCTGGGGAGGCATGTAGTAAGACAGAGCATCAGCAGGGCCACCAACAGGCATTGTTCCTCTTGGAATTGATGCAAGAACTTCATCTTTCAAATCCTCCCTTGGAACAATGTCAACTAAGAAATCGAATATGTCAGTCCGGGTAATTGCCGCGGCAATATCATTTTTCTGAAGTGTCCTCCTTTTGTTTTCTTCTGTGTGGTTCCATGAACGCAAAGTCAATTCTAAGATGAACATTTCACATGCCCTGGCAAAAATGACAGGTGCCTCAGCTGATATCATCCTCACATCTTCATCAGCTTTCATGATCTTCTTGATCCTGGCTAAGGGAAGGCTATGGTTCTTAAAATCGGTAACTTTCTCAATCTCATTATATTGACTTGCCCAAAATGCCTGGAGTTGTTGCTGCAGTTGCTGTTGCTGCTGGTGGAGATTTTGCTGGAAAGCAAGTTGGTGTTGTGCAATTTGAGCTCCTGTTGGCTGACTGGTGGACTGAATGGCTCCAACCGATGTCACAACCGACCCTGGACTTGGGCCCCCAGTCACTTGGTTTTGATACGGATTAGTGCCATATGGCACTTGAGCCCCGGTACCAATCATCCCCATAGGCGGGGGCTGTCCATGCCCTTGCTGATCCATTCCAATCTGCGTAACGGAAACTTAATGTCGTTATTTCTATTTCTGCGTAACGGAAACTTAATGTCGTTATTTCTATTTCAAACATAACAGAAAATGTATTAAGAAACTTTACTCAGGCATCAAAGTTTGTTCCATCCTAAAGCTGTATAACATCCAAACTAGAGTAAGGCTCCAAGACAAGAACAAGATCAACCCTTTTAAAAGGAAAACAACACAGCGAGAAAATTGGCAGAATTCCAGACAGTTTAATTTCAACTCAGATCTATCCAACAAACCGCAAATTGTATCAAAAACATATACAAAATCATCCATCATTTTCCATTTCTTTTCTCAGTTATTTCCCAAAATTAATTCCACTCATTGCCATAGAGGATAAAGTTACATTAGTATTCTTAAAGCAACCAAATCTTAAGCTTAAGCCAAGAAATTACCAGCATTTCCAGGAGGAACATATGACAACCAAAATTACACAGAAACAGCAAAAACAAAATCAGCAGTTCCCATTCAAGTAAAACACAATTCCTGGTAATTCTGTGTCATTTAAGCAGGAACAACATGAATTTGATCATAATTTACGTTACAAATTCCTCCACCCAGACAGTAAAAAGAACACACACAAAAAAGAACCGAAAGTTGGTAACGGATCAGCAACTACAGCAAAATCAAAAGAATATACCCATTATATGAGAAGATCATTCATATAAACATCCCTTAAACCAACCCAGATACGTATATGCTTCGTATATATTACGTATATTACAAAGAAAATAAACATAAAAAAGACTATACCTTTAGGAGAGAATATTGTAACTTGATTGGAAGATTGAGAACAACCTGAGACAAAGAAAAAAAAAGCAAAATATGTCAAAAAAAAAAGAGAAGAGAAGCTTCCAAGATCAAAAGGGAAAAATTGGGTACAAGTCTTTTTAAGGGAATTGATTTAGTACGGTGAGAAAGATCCAATTTTGGAAGATTTTAGGGTTTAGAGAGAGAATGAACATTGAAGAAAAAGTTTCATCCTTTTTGGGTTTTTAATTTTTTTTGGTAATGATTAAGGTTTTTCTTTTTTCTATTTTTTCTTTTTAAGTTTCTCGTACAAACTAACCTGAGATTGGAAACAACAAAAGCTGAAGTTGTTTCTGATGTTGTTGTTGTGTGTTTCTGTTCGGTTTTGACCCTATGATGTCAGGAGTTACTACTTTTTATATATGGTCTTCCTCTTCTTTTGCCTTTTTTTAGTTTTCTGACGAAATTACCCTTTTCATGAATTTTCCATTTGATGATGCAATTGCTATGCCAATTGCCAAGTTGGATTTGTTTTGGGGTTGCTCTGTTTCTCTCTTTTCTTTCTTCCAAATATTGGGATGTTTTTCATTTTTTCTGTGGTTACATAAATTGTAAGTTAATGTTAAACAGGTTCATGTCATGAATTCATGTTAAAGTCATGTTTTTTTAAGGTATTATTACATCTAAATTCTAAATTCAAAGGTAAATCATCATTTATTATAAGTTCAATCACTTCTCACTCCTTGTAGCAACATATCACAATCCAAGCTGCAAAATGCAAATTCATCTGAGTGCTGGCAATGTAATGAGATATGTGTAGCTGTAAGAACTAAGTTTATGCAATTTTCATGAGACCAGGAATATTTTGGCCTTCAAGCATTGCATCTAATATGGGGAAGCTACTTAAAGCTTCATTTAACCAAACCAAGAATTTTGCCGGTACAAGCAACAAAATCCAAGGAGAAGTGAGATGAAGCATAGAAATGTAAGCCATTCTGTAAGAAGAAAAAAATTGGATCTTCATTAATGAATCCATTGAGTACAAACAAATCGCGTTATGCTCGGACTATTGGCCTATTACAGATAATTATTCTGATTTGTATGATCTTCTAGTTTGGTATAAACAATAAATTCACTATACTAGTGGAGAATCTAAGAAATGCCAGATGAAAAATACAGATCCTCCCATGATAAAAGTTATCAATCTAGAAATTGCAGACAAAAACCCCCACAATTCCTTGTACTCGTCCTCTTTGACACCGTGGATATGTACTACTCTTGGTACCTTTCAATGGCGAGCAACCAACATATAGCAGCTTTCGAGGTTTTCGAATCTCCATACATTGGCATTAAGTGAATTGAATGTCTTCAGCTTTGTGAATTAGACACCAATCACCCAGAAAACAGAGCAATGATTAAGCTAACTAGTGTGAAAATGCTATAGAGGCCAACAAGGCAGAATCCCCAAAATCTAGGCACCCGGAATCTAGACCAGGTTATAACCAATAGAGATCCCATCAGGCTCAAAAGCAAGAAGACAAATGCAATAATAATTCCGGTGTGAAAACGAAGCTGATAGGCTTCTGGATAAACGTTAGCTGTTTGCATTACCAAAGCTGTTCCAAGCCCAACAAGCATATTAAACATTGGCCCTGCGAAGCACCCAGCCATCGCCATTGCTGGATGGCCAGCTTTGGCAACTGCAACATCAGCAACAAGATCTCCCACAGAGTTTCCCCAAGCAAGTACTGTGAGTCCAAGAAGTGCAGGAGGCAATTTAAGAATCGATCCAAGAGCTGACAAACAGTTCAGCAATTCCCCAGCAATAGTGGATATCCAGAACACACTCATCACAAAAGCAACAACCACTACAGGCATTTGCTCACTCTTTGGAGGTTCTTTTTCCAATATAAAGTGAAGGAGGGCAAGAGAGAAGCTAGCAAGGAGTACTACAAACCAGAGTGGGAAACGGGTGTTTGGAAGGAGGAACACTATGGGGTGATCTAATGGCATGAATGAGTTACAAGCATATAAGAGAGCTAGAGGGCAAAGGGCTACATTGGCAGATATGTAGAACCTATTCCACTCAGAAGGGGAAGTTTGTGGAATTGTGAGCTTTAGAAGAATTGAGATAGGAACCTCCCATGCTTTTGAGATCTGCACAGAAGACGGAATACAAAATATTAGGCAAGAAACAGCAGGTCTAACTCTATGCCTACAAGCAAAACATTATTAAGCTGAAGACGAAAACCCAGTAATAAGATCCACTTTGAAAATATCCACAGAACTTGTCCCTTTTTCTAGCTCCTGGCATGAAATGATAAGTAACATATTTATTTTCCTTTTTTTTCCATTTTAGCCACAAAGTTGCCAATCAATACCAATATTACACTTCCAGGACTAATAACCTGAATCAGATACCAATGCCTCTAAATCTGTAATATTTCTAAGCACCTAAGGAACCCAAATCAATGTATATAGTTTCATATTTCCTGGTGTCTGAAGTGAGATTCATTTTACAGCTATAACCATGGAAGCATTGACATCAAAGAAAGAATGAATTAAAACAACATACAAACTGCATTTTTCATTTTTATTTCCATTGGCATGGTCTATGAACAAGGACATATTCTATATATCTGTTCCAGAATCCAAGGCTCAACCAAAAGTCCAAGACTCTCTCTACAATTCCAGTTTCATGTTCATAAGCGTCTCCACTTAACAATTACAACAAATGAACATGGAAAAAATCATCTTAACTCAAACACTTCAATCCAGGAGAGAAAGATAAGGTGGAAATACAAGAGCTAGAAAGAATGTTGATACACTACCCCATTTCCAACTATGCTATCTATGTCAAGCATTAAATGGGTTTCAAATATATAAGAGATTAAGCATTAACTCACAATCAATAACATCAAGATTCAATTCCTAGAAACAATAACCAACAACATCAAAGTAGCCTCATAACATAATTCTATCTACCAATTCGCTTTCAGACACCAATCAATCAAGTAATGATATTCAAACAAAGTTCAAAACAGCACAAACTAATCAATCAAAAGGCAGAAAGTTTCCTTCAAAGGAAATTATAGAAACATACCATTGGATATACTCCTGCAACTCCAAAAGCCTCCTTATCTGCCTTCAAACTCATCTCAACATTTCCGATCTCGCAATCTTTATCCAACAAACGGCAATCTTCTGTAACCATCTCCTTCTCCAAAACTGGCTTCGCTTCCTTTTCTCCCTCGGTCCCAAAATCCATCCAAAAAACAAACCCAACAAAAAACAGATAGAACCCAACAAACCCAACAGCTTGCCACACAAAAATCTCCCCACTCAAATACACATAGAACAAAAACAATGCCCCAATCAAATAAAACAACACGTCCCTTATAAAAGGAGCAGGTTTTACCCCAAACGGTGCTGCATAAATAGCAACAAAACCAACCACAAAAGCAGAAACAAAAGTCCCAGCCGACAAAATGGCGCCAAACCCAGTTCTGTATTGACCAGTACGGACAGCATGGAGGGAAGCAAAGACATCTGGGGCACCATTTCCAAGGGCTAAAAGTGTAACAGCAGCCATGGAAGGGGACAAGTTGAGGAGAGAAGAGAGCTTTGTGGTGACAATGGAGAAATGGGATTGGGCTGTTTTGATGAGAATGTAAAAATGGAGGAGAATGAGAAGGGCAAGGGATGGAATTGAGAGGGTAAAGTTCCCATTGAAAAGACAGTAATGGAGGGAAAGGTAGTTAATGATGGAATTGTCTGAGGAATGTTGGGAATAACAGGAAGATGAAGAAAGAAGGGATCTTTTGGGGATTACTGGAGGTTTTGTTGGGAATTGGAGGAAGAAGAAGAAGAAGAGAGCGGCAAGGAGAGTTAATGAAAGAAGGGTAGATTTGAGGAAAGTTGGAAAAGAGAAGGCCATGCCATTAAGATCGAAAATACTGAAACTTTGGGAGTTTTTCTTTTGATTGATTGATGAAAATTCGGTGGCCTGACAGTGTATCAGATCTTGCATGAATGGAAGCAAAACTAGCTCAAATTGTGGATTGGGAAGCGCTAAATTTTGGAGATTTTCAGGTTTTCAGTAAAAAGTTTCTGCTTTTGGGTTGGGAAAATGATCATTAGATCCTTGCTATTTGGAACTGATTTGTTTTGTTTTGTTTATTTATGGATCTTTTCAGTAAGACTGTGAGAGAGTGGAGTTAGAGAAAGCAAAGCATCCTTTTCAGTGACTTAAAACGCGTTTCGGCCAGCTTGATTCCTTAAAAAATTAAATAGAGTGTGAAAAAATGTTTTTTTAACGAGTTCGGTTCTGAGAAATAAGAAAAAATTTGGTCTTTGTTGAACCATGCCATGTTTTCCTTTCATTTGTTTGTTTAATTGGAAGGCATTGATTTGATTAGAGGCCATCCCTATCAAGAATCAAGAAGAGTGGAAAATGCTCAAAATTGAGAAAAAAATAAAAAAAGCAAAGGATTTTTCTAATCATTGGTCAATCTGAATTGAATACAATCGGAAACTTACATAAATTCTGTACAAATCTCTCTATTTTTGTAAACTTATGTCTGCCGACAATGGCCTGAGGTTTTACCATGTCAAATAATTTATATCTACAATGGGCAACGCCATTTGGGAGTGAAAGTGTTTAACAAATTTTTACATGCTAAGAAAGCAAAACAGATGCTACCGGCGAAGCTTTCTTAATAACCACTTCCTTCTTTGCCTGACATCCATTTCCAAAAGCATCTGGGCATTTTGCTCATCTTCGAGAAGTTTGCTAGCGTCTAAGAACAGCACATCATCCATGCCCGGTATGGCTTGAAGAGCATCAACTATGTTTTCAATGGAGCTATGATATTGTACTTCATTGTCAAAACTAGTTTTGACACCAATCAGCCTCTCATCAACTGCATGTAGTGTTTCTTGACTGGTTATCGGGGCTTTTCTTGATGCTGGAATTGATGAAGCATCAGTTTTCCGCCTTTTCTTTTGATCGGGTATTTCAAACTCTGCGGCCAGACATTGCAAATCCCCGAAGATATCATTGAACCCCATATCAAGAGTATCATTCTCAATCTCTGATTGTATGCCCATGCTACCTGTTCCATGTATTCTTGTTGGACTGCTAGTAGTTGGGGATTCATCCTCCTCTTCACCTACAGAAGTACAGAGACACCAAAAAGAATGAGATAATATTTATCCATGCATAGCCAATGTTCTTTCCAAACTAACAAATACAGAGAAAGAGGAGAAAGAGAAATGCACCGGTATAGTTTTCTGTCTCCAAATGCCACCCATTTATGCTTGCATTTCCATAAATTAAGAACAAATCATTATAGTTTGGAAGAGTTCTGTTTCGATATGATCGTGCATCAGGGTGTTCCTGCACAAACCATATTTAAGCTAAAAAGGGACAAATAATTTTGTGCAGTAGAAGATTTGGTTATAGAGCACCTTTAGATATGTAGACCAGAGATTATCATCAGCGATTATCATCTGCTGCATCTCATCCCAAGCAAATCCATCATGGTCAACTAGACATTTCATATCATTGAATCGTTTCCTCAAGTTTATAAAACGACTTTTTAGGACATCCTTGTCATACTGATGCCCAAATTCTGCACTAAATTTTGCAACCATATCAGCCCAGGCAAACCTGTTAAAATCTTGACCAAGCATACTCCCATGACGAACTTGCTCTAGCATTAGATCAATGAAATACCGATCCATTGATGGTATCCAATCAGTTCTCACGCAGTAGCCATTGTTAGGTTTGGTGCCTTGAACAATTAAAGACAGAAATGGTTTAATGGAAAAGAAATGTTTCTCAGAGTTACACTAAATTAATAGATAAATTAACAGGATATGGTCAATGCTGTACAATGGTATTCCTGTCATTTAGACTTTAGATAATGAAAACAGCACGATCTATTTGAACTAATGCAAAGTGCACATAAACTTTGCAAGAGAAAATCTCACCATAACCATTGCAGCCAGCATCTCGACTGGATCGCCAGTGCTTCCCATCAGTTGAATTTCCATAGATCAAGCACAAATCACTGTAGTTTGGCTTAGATTTGTTCCTATATGACCCCAAATCTGGGTCTTCCTACATTTACCATCAAAAACCACATATTAGATACTTTCAGAAAGAAGAACTAGACATCTAAGAACAGAACAAACAATCAAAGCACCTTGATAAAAGTATCCCAAACATCATCATCGGCTGTAACCATCTGATGTCTTTCATCCCAAGAAAACACTCTCTGATCAAGAAGTTTCTTCATATCACGATATTGTTTTCCTAAACTTTTATGGTGATTTCTCAATAACTCCACATCAGGTTGCAATCCAAAAGTTTCCATAAATGACAGAGCTATGTCCATCAATACTTCAGTATCTAAAGCACCATTCTTCCTATTGCCTCTATGCACTTGCTCTAACAAAAGGTCAATAAGATGTCTGTCCATTGATGGAGTCCAATCTGTCCTCGAACAGCCGCTACTGGCATGGAATTGGGTGTCAACTCCTACAATACCATTACATGAGAAAATACTTTCCCTACTTCCCAGGAGAAAAAGCCATTTTATAATACTCATGTCTGGAGCAAGAAATGCATACCAATTATCAAATTTGGGTCTTCATCTTCAAAATCCACGCTCTGAACCATACTGCACCTTTCATCAGAACTTTCTTGGCCAAATATAACGCATAGTTTGGGATAATCAGGCATTGATTTGTTTCTGTATGATTGAATGTAGGGATGTTCCTGCATATTACATGTAAGCTAAAAGGGCATAACATATACTACACAGAAAATTAGAGATCCATGGATATTCACCTTCATGTAAGCATCCCAAACATAACCCTCAGCAACAACCATTTCTCGACTGTCATCCCATGAGAATCTATTCTGTTCAAGTAGTATTTTAATGTCATTATATTTCCTCCTCAAGTGTCTGGCCTGAGACTTCAGAGCATCTTCATCATAGTTAGATCCAAATCTAAGATTGAACATTGCAACCATTTCACTCCATGCCTCAGGTACAAAACTGTGACCAATTTTATTCCCTCCAAGTGCTTGGTTGAACAACAAGTCAGTAAGATAACAATTCATTGCCGATGTCCAATGTCTACCCAAAATCTGCCCTCTATCAGAGGGGTGGCCATTGTTTTCTTCACCTACAAGAGAGTAATAAAGCCAATCATAGACATATCCCATGTTTCAAATGAAAAGTATTCTGAAGTAGACAATTACATATATCACCATTGACTCAACGATTGACTAACATCCTCATACAGAGTATAGTTGTATTCAGTGGGGGGGAAAAGCTTAGTAAAGTTGTATTCCAAGTACAAGTTGCTCTTCTAATCCTTGTGATCTCATAGGCCCTGACAAAAGAAATCTACTAATCTAGGCCCTCCAAAAGAGATTTTAGCTAACAAGAAAGATGATCAAATCCCACAAAACTTTCATATACAATAAAAGATTTGTAATAAGAAAACCCGAGATCCACATTCAACCAGTGAAATATATAAAAAACTAAAAGGTTAAGATAAAAGTTGGTCTAGCTTATCCACTTTTCTTGTCAAGATCTAGTGTTAAAAACTTTTCCAAGCAATCAAATGCCATGATGCAATCCCCTATTCTAACCTTCAGAACAAGCGTTTATCAGGTCTGCTTAAACAGAAACAAAGCTCACCAGTCCATGCTGGTAAATCTTTAGGCCCAGTGTTGCTTCCTTGGTTCATATGACTAGAAAATCCATTGTTTCTCGCATTTCCATAAATCAATCTTAAATCTTGGTAGTTCAGCATCTTCTTGTTTCTGTAGGTACGGGCATCTGGATGTGCCTAAAACATAACACAGGAAATTATAATGTACTATATAAGTAAATTTTCAATTTTGAATGAACGTAGGATATACCATGATATAGTTATCCCAAACAAGATCATCAGCAACTACCATTTGTTGTCTTTCATCCCAAGAAAACCCTCTCTGTTGAAGTAGACTCTGAATATCAGTATACTGCTTCAACAGTTTCCTATATCTACGCCTTAAAAAACCTTTTCCCAGCTGAAAACAAAACTTCGCATTAAATGAAGCAAGCATATCATTCCATGCTTGTTTGTTGAATGCATTCTTGCTTTTATCGCCCTTATTAAGATTGCCCAGCATGAGCTCAATGAAGTATTGGTCCATAGCTGCTGTCCATTCTATTTTGGGGCGTACATCACTTGCTAGTGGCATAATACTTCCAACACCTAGAATTGAGATAGTTATTAGCCAAAAAGTTTTGTTCTTTTTTTTTTCCCCAAGAGTCTGAATCCAATTATTATGAATACATCTACAGAATAAAATGGTTCTCAATCAACTCAAACGAAACAGTACTAAAATGGCATTGTATATTAATTTTCACTTGTCACATGCTTGTTCATCACACTTTAAAAGAATTGATTTTCACACAATCATAAAGAGAACACTGAAGTTGATTAAGTATATACCTAGCACTACTAACATACAGATCAATGACAATGAAAACATATAACCTTCTGAGTAAGAACAAACCGAAATTCACCCCTTGAGCATCATCATCGAAGTCAATATCATGACTTGACCTGCTGTATCTTCCATCTGCTTGTGTATACGCATAAATCAGGCACAAATCATTGAAATTCATCAAAGTTCTATTCCTATACACCTGTGCTTCTGGTTGAGCCTGCAAATCCATTATCCTCTAATCACTTCCACAGCATATGAAAACACACAGACAATAAATACACATCATCCTTACCTTGACATACGCATCCCAGACATGTGGAGGGGCAACTACCAATTTCCGTGCATCATCCCAAGCGAACCCATTTTGTTCAAGAAGATTCTTCACATCATTATACTGCTTCCACAAATTGGTATAATGACTTTTCAAAGTATCCCTATCGTATTTACACCCAAACTTCGCATTGAAAATGGTCATCATATCAGTCCAAGCTTGTTTGTTAAATGTATGTCCTAATCTATTACCCCTATGCATTTGATCCAACATGAGATCAATAAAATATCGTTCCATTGTTGGCGTCCAACTCATTCTCGTTCTATCACTACTTGAAGGTGCATTGCTCCCCATTCTTTCCCCTGATAATACACAAAATTTCATTAATTATTTAATTAGAAATTTACACACAAGATCATTAAATTCAGCTGATAATCCAGCAAGATAAAAATAAAGTTACATAGATATAAGCTCAAAACAAAATCATGAAAAAGATAACAGGAAATGATATTAAAAAGAGAAGTTTAAAGCAAATTTCATGGTGAAAATTAAACAAAAAGCAAAAGTATCATTAAATTTAAGGTTTGTGCTACCTAAGAGTTTCAACAAGAGTAATTCAGCTAAATCAAGTGACAATTAGCTATGTTTAAGTTCAAATAAAAAGCTAAAACTCAAAACTTGATCAATTTCTTTTGTATTTTTCCTGCATTTTCTCAGTAACCAAACGGGAAACAAAAGAAAATTTGTAAACTACAGAGTAAGGCTATTGGTACCTTTGGTTTTCCGTCAGAGATTTCGAGAACGAGAAAATTTGCTCGAACCGAAGAGGATTTTCCTTCTCTTTTCTTTTCTTTTTCCTTTTTTTTTTCCGGGAAATTTGATCGGGACTGTATTTTTTATCGGGTGGTTTGGAAATCAGAGAGCTATGGGCCTCTTCCGCTGTTGGGAGGGAGATGACCCAAAACGACTCCGTTAAGGCTTGTTGTTATTTTCAAGGAAATCTCTTAAATTAGGTCCAAATCAATTAATCAAAGGCTCAAAGATGGGCTCCCTTAAATTGTATTTGGCCCAAATAAACCTTACCCCGAAAAACGACCCAACGCTCAAATAAACATCTCTTTTTACAAGTCCCAAATAGTCACATTGGGTTTAACTAGTAATTTCACACCGTTATGATTAGTCCGAATTTAAGTTGGTAATGTTGAGTTTATTTTCTCCATTCACAAATTTCGAACTTAAATACTCACCTTAATCGAATTTGGGGAATTAAGTTTTTTTTTATCCCATCCGGTATTCAGAACTTTGCCCTGATTAATCCGGATTTGAGTTATTCGACCCGCGTCACGTACCTGATTATGATGGGTGAATCTCCCAACAGAATCAAACTTCTATTTTTTATTCAACATGTATTAGTCACTAAGCATTTATTCTCCTTATTTACAAAATTTGAACCTACGGCAATGAGCTAGGGGATAGAGCTTTTTAAGTCGACGTTCAATGCTCTACTAGTACTAGGTAAACTTTAGAGTGTTAATCTAATTGAAAATTTGCTCCAAAAATCTAATTAAAATTTGTAAGTAAATATTGCAAAATATTTATCTAACAATAATTATCTAGTGAAAAAAGGAATGAGTCAAAATCGGTAGGACTTAGGAGTATTGTGAGGGATTGGGATAATTATGAATATCAACATAATCTGTTCTCTTAATTTGTTTTCAAAACGAAATATATATTTATAATAATTAATAATACTTATCATATTATTATTAGTATTTTATTAGTAACTAATTAATTTGATAATTCCCTTACTAATCTTGTATTTGAATTTTTTGAATA